>JALLPD010001201.1:5951-17648 GCA_036940065.1 Cyclotella cf. meneghiniana
TGGATTGATGCTTGGATTGGTGCTTGGATTGATGCTTGGACTGATGAATGGATTGATGCTTGGACTGATGCTTGGACTGATGCTTGGATTGATGCTTGGATTGATGCTTGGATTGATGCTTGGATTAATGCATGGATTGATGCTTGGATTGGTGCTTGGATTGGTGCCAGATTTGCATCCAAGATATTACTTTTTTCAGCATATCCTTTCCCTTTTCAAAATAAAGAGAGTAAAATGAAGTATATGAGAAAGCAAGAAACATAGCAAAGGAGATTTCTGATATGTGATGTACACATTTGGCATGATTTAAAGGAAATTCCCCTTGTTCAATTTTCAGACTATTTCAGGTGAAATGGAAAGTTGGATCATAGAACAGATGAGGACTCAAAACCTTTTAGGTAGTTTGAGTTCAATCTGACATTGATACGACTGTAAACAAACTACAGTCCAAAGAACCCCAGAGGAATTGCAAAGGTAGTGTAGAAAGATCATCCCTTATGTAACCATAGCACTTCTTCTTGTTTGCATTATCTAATCAATAACAGGATAAATTATCTCATTGGATTGACACTAGAAAGCATGGAGGAAGAACAACTAATTCATCACAATCATTCCTGGGTTAACAGGTAATCTAACTGCATGTCTTTCTACTTTCCTGTAATGTTACAGATGAGATGCATTGCTATTCTTGTAGGTATTTAAAGGTGTATCATCTGTTAGATCATTCTTGATGGTTTCAACAATTTTTGAAAAAGAATCACAATCTAAGCTAGATTTTTTCTCTGTCCATACAATACATCAATACCCATCACTGCACCAGTGCTACATATCTTAACAAGTTGGACTGAGCAGAAGTGGACTACTGTGGTGGCAGACTTATGTTTTGTTGAAATAGCTACTTGCTTTTTTGATATTTTTGAAGTCATTTCTATTGAAAAACCTAAATGATGTCATGGAAGCTAAGAAAAATTCTCAATATTTCTACCAATAAGAACATGAATTTCTTATTCATTCCTCTTCCCTCTGGATTTATTTTACTGCACTATTTAAACACATAAGATTTTCATCAGATGTTAAGGAAACTCAAATGATGTAACATTATCAGCCATAAAATTGTTAATATCACGTTCTTGTCTCTAAGCATCATTTATGGTATTGATGATCATGATAAACAGTAATTAGCTTAAATTATGAAAAAATGGCCTACACGACCAAAAATATTGTTGGTTAGGTGTCTGTAAATACCAGACCTTTTAACTCTCTCTCAAATCTAGGTTATTGCCAAAGATAATAGGTAACATATAAAGTTTTGGATATTGCCCTTCAAGGATCAGTGCCCATTTCTTGACCACTTAGCTAAATGAAAGCAGACTCACCCTGTTGTGCACAAAAGTAAATCATCATGATAGATAGTATCATATCTGTATGTGTACCCCATTAACATTTTTTACCATATTTGTACGTATAAAAAAATCAAGAACTTTCAAGCAGAGTGGTATTGCACAATAAGATCTTTGTGTGAAGCACTTTGGTGTGTGTGTCTCTTATTCACTTCATACAGTATAACTTCATGGGCATACATCTGAAAGCCATCTGTGCATGCATCATGTATCTTTTCTGATAGAAAAACAATATGTTTTATTTCAAAAAAATCATGAAATTCAAAGTTGACCTGTTCTGATTATCAAAAATATTTTACTATGCATATTTGAACAATAATTGTGGAATTTTTGCTCAGAGGTTGAACACGATTTCAAAAATATTTTAGAATCACCATAAAAATATCACATAGTGGACATCATGTAAAAAGTTAAAAATTTTGCTTACCAGTGCAATGCGCACTACTAGGTCCCTCCGCAATATTGTACTACTTTTGACTGCCACAGAGTGATTTCCATGAGTGTTTGGGTAATTTAGCCAGTAAACTGAACTCTTGGACATAGGCATTTCAACTTATCCCATCTATTGAGTGGTGGCTTAGGCTCAGCAGAATAATCAATGCAAATATTTGTGCTCTATGGTTTGAGTGACTTGCAATCTGTAGTTAGAAATGATGGCATTCTGCAGAATTCGGGTAATTTGTCACCTTGCTGCATCCTGCACTATCTAGTTCTGTAACTATATCATCAAATCACATGCTGAGAATGTTATATTGTGATTAGAAACTACAGGAATAAACAAAACAGTTGCATCACTTGAATAGATGCAATTCAACTGACATAGCATCCACACAGTGTTGCAGTCTCCATAATCATGTCCCTTTCCAATGTTTAACAAAAAAGTTGTCCATCATCAACATCTCTGACATCCATCATATTTTGGCTAGTGTGACCTCAGTAGGAAAAACTCTCTAGACTCATAGTACCATGCACCATACCTAGAGGAACACAATTGTCTGGAAGGGATAGTATGACCACCTGCAGTACAGGCAAAACATGTCAAAAATAGAACAAGGATACACAATATACAGTACAATCGGAAACTAGGGAATGATCTTTAAAAAAAGTGGGGGTCAATTCATTCGAGGCACCAAAGTCAAAGAAGAGGGTTTTCATAACTTTGGGTATCATAATGGTTCTGAAACAAATAAAGATGAGGAAAGCTATGTAGACAAAATATCATCAAAAACCTACTGGGAAATGCTACATTCTCTAAATAGAAATGTGTCAAGAATTACACTGCTACCAAATATAGTTGTGGTTATAGTCATTGAGGTTGAGGGGGACCTAAAAATATCAATAAAAAATAAAGCAGTACTGTTAAAAATTTGCCATTGTCTGTCATGGGCTATTCTTATCAAATATAATAAGACATTTGTGTCAGGGCAGTGATCCTTTTTAGTGAGTTTTTTGTGCAAAGTGGCAATTAATGATTGCACAATTTGATTTAAATTGGCAATAGAATTGCCTTTGCTTGGATAACTCATGAAATAGGTTATCTTATTGCTTGCATGATTTGACTTGAAATTTTACTCTGATGTTGTAGTCTGCAGTGCAATTGTAGTGCTGGCTGAGTTGCAATGTTGTTGGAGTAGTGTATAGTAATCATTTCACTGCATGATAAGATTCAAATTCGGTGAGAATGAGTAAGACCTTTGCACATATAGCTTGTTGAATAAGCCATCTTTGCAAAATACCCTATTTTTGCAAAATCTGTAATTTTTGCAATGCAAAAATTGCCTATTTAGCAAAAATAACAACCCCTACCATGTAGGAATTGTAAATTCTCCTGTAGACTGCAAAAATAGGCTATTTTGCAAAGATCACCTATTTAATGAGGTTGAGGAAACTGGTTATAAGTAATATTAAAATAGACATAATGCCAAGCTTATCAAACGTGATATTTTATTTAATTGCACGTAAAGATATGGGACAAATACCGCATTAGAAAATAGTCTTATTTCTCAAATGAAGCTTACCCCTCAGAAATAATGCTTAAAATAGTGCTATTCCCAAAGGATAGGACTATTCCTGAGGGATAGCACCATTCCAAAGGGATAGCACTATTCCAGAGAGATAGCACTATTCCCGAAGTTCAGAGATAGTCTTATTTAAAAATAGTTTATAAAGGTAGTCTTATTTTTTATGAAAATTATATTTATATCTACTATGAGTAAAATGCATTTAATTATTAGCTTCTGCTTATAAAATGACGCAACAACTATATATCATAACAATAGACCATTTCCCCCAACTTACTGTTTTCTTTTTAAAATTATGATTAAAATTAAGATAAAGCATTGGTTTACTTAAAAATATGTTTTCTGTTGCAAATTCAATAATTTTATTATTTTCTCCATGACCAAAAATTCATTATTTATTGCTATGGTACCATACCCTTAACCTAAATATTTTTTCTTTTGACCCCACTTTCCGACAACCTCATTATGCTCCACTATGGTATGATACCAGTTTAAGATGAATTATGTCGCCTAACATTTGAGGTCGTAGAAAATGTACCAGCGTCTATGCACTAAAAAATAAAAATCGTGACACAATTCTCAGGCACCATGAGAATTTCTTCCATCCAACACATCTTGTCCTTGCACATCAAGATGGCATGAGTTATCATCAATCCGTCAAAGCCACCCACAATGCGACATCCTCAGTTACAAATGACCGCTTGGTTTGGTAAGTTCAGCAGTATTGCCTGTGAAATTAGCATTCTTCTTAACAGCGTTTTTTGTTACAAAAAACACCACAGCATCATGAACAACAGGATGTAGACTTTCATGAAGGTAAGCAATTATTCTTACAAATTTGAGTCTCTAATCATTATTCATCATTCCCTCATAAAAATACACTGCTGCTTTGTCTTCAAATTGTTCCATAGATGGCTGTTCATTGTTAGCTGAAGGAGATTTGTCTGCAATTTTGGCATGAGAGAGGTTTCCTCCAGTGAGTTGTCCTTCTCATGCTCTCTAGCTTACACTTCAATGCACTTCTCTCCTCTTTTCACATTTTAGGAATTACATTACATGTTCTTAAATGAAGCCTCCAACACTTCACTATTCAAGAGGTGTTTCATGAGGAAAAATCTTGAAATATTGTTCACTGTTGTTTGAGGTTTGGATGAGTTGCATGGTGTTATTTGCTGTATCTTCAGTGTCACCAATCTCTCAGCTGATTTGTTTGTGGTTTTTCAGGCATATTAGCTGAGAGGAGTGGGGCAGACCTTCTTTCACACTTTACAATTTTGTTCCTTGGAAAACTCCGTATCTGACATGTCTCAGGATCAACACCACCATAGACTGTTAGTCCAACCAGCCAGGTGGAAGACTTGTTGATAGATCAGCAATAAATAAAAGGTTTGACTATTGCTTTATAATTGTGTGGATTGATTTAAGCACTCTAACGTAAATGTTGTGCAGTTTTTCAACAAATGAATCAGCTTATTGTTAGATGTGCATCTTTACCTCATCAATTCAGTGGCTTTATCTTAATTCTCAATGATACAGAAGTGGGAGGTTAGTTAAAACTAATTTGCTTGGTGTGTGGGGAAACTATGGCACAAACTGGTCGCTGGATGTTATTGTCATGTTTGCGGCCTCATTGGTGAATTTTGCAACTCTCATGGCCATAGTGATGCTGAGAGTTGCATGGTCCTGTTTGACTTTAATAGCCTTCCTCACAAGGCCCTTCAAATGGCACTAATGTGTTGCAATTATTCATGCTGAGGACGAAGATATTGTGCATGTAACACACATTGCCTCAAGCACTCTCAAGCAGTTGTCCTTTTTTTGAAATTGTCCGACTTCTCATACATTTTCAATTGTGATGATGACGTACCTAGTGGTCAGCCGTGGGGACTATGAAGTCACCCCTGGAACTAGTCAGGCTCATAGTCAAAATAACACCTGTTGCGTTCCATGATCTACCATTGTTCCCGTCATCGGAGCCCTGGTGCGTCATCACCCATCCCAAGAAGACACCATTGGGCAACCAAATCATGTTGGGCAAGTCCATAGGTCACCTGGATCATCCCCTTCAAGGTGGCCGTTGATGTGTCAAAATGTTCGCTTTTTGAAGATTTTCTACGTATCTCAGTACTATTCCTTCGTAGGAGAAAAAGGAGGTGTCACCCTTCTCCTTCATCGATCATGGTGCAGAGGCATAACTGCAGCATCCATCGACATTCTTCCAGCTTAGCTGCATCAAAACACATCCCACCATCCTGCGATCGCAATCTAACTGACCGTACCATACCATCGCTCTCGGCCAAATCACACGACCCACGTCAAACACTCTGCATGGCACGACCGATCAAAATTGGCTACAATCAAGTGCAGCTTCCAAATTTGTCCATCGTGCGAGATTGCAATTCAACTGATTGTACGCCACCATCACACTCCACCAAATTATACGACCAACTTCAATCTCTCTGCACTGCTACGCCACCATCGTCGCCAGGGCAAGAAGTATTCTTCTTCTTCTTCCTACCATGTCATCTCTAAGTCCTGCAGGTGTGCCTGCACTTCCTCCATTTTAAATTGGGCCAGATAGCCCCTACAGCACAGACAACATAGAGTTCGATGCATCTGTCCATCATCCATTTAATGAAGAAAAGGAACAGCAGGAAGAGGAAGGAGGTACTGCCATGACTGTTCCAGAGCCTGGCTACAACGAGAGGGGCTCTGTGTCTGCTGTTACGTCTGCCAGCAAGTCCAAATACAAAAAGAAGAGTGCCACCAATACTCCCTCCAGATATGCAAGCAAATCCAAGAAACATCAAATTGCGCAGGGAAAGAGAGTGTATGTTGAGAGGAGGGCTGTGAAATACCTCATTGTGTTGGATCTGATGTTTTTCAGGTTATTGAATTGTATCCTTCCGACAAGTTCAGGTTCTTTGGTGTTTGTCTGGGGAAGGCCCCAAATAGCAAACTATATAAAGTTTGCCTTGATCACCTTCCATCAAACAACAATGAGATAGTATTAGCAAGGAAGGATATTGAAGTATTGGTGAAGGGAGAAGAGGAGCTACCTTACCTCCCAAGCACAAGGGTAACAGACGAAATGATTGAGGAATGTGCTGAAGTGGCTCATCCTCCTCAAAGGAAACAGAAGGCAGTTGATTATGTTAAAGAGTCTTATGACTATTTCTCTTCACTCAGCACAGAGATGCAGGCTATTGCAAGATCCTTCACATTTAAGTATGGGAAGGAAGATGACAACAAAATAGAGTGGAGGATTCTGTCTGAGACAGAACAAATCACAGTGTGCCCTATGGAGGGAAAGTCTGATCAAGAGGTGTTTCATGAAGACATTAGTTGGAATTCTGATCCAAAGGAGGTGGACTACAATGCCGTGCTTTTTGAAAAGTTTTTCCCATCCCTTGAAGGCAAAGCAAAGCTACTGGATGAATTCTTACATCGTGACAGCAAGAACCCAAAGCAAGGGAATCCTTGGAAGAGACGGGTCGAGAAAGATAACATTACATTTCATCGTGAAGGTGCTGACGACCCTGATGAACTGGTGAGTATTGTCTTGATATTAGATTGTCTTCAACAGTAGAATTCGCTCCTCATAATTCTCTTTGCTACATGACAAGATCAAAATTTGTTTGACTCTGATGGTGACATCTGTTTTGGAGGTTCACCGAGGTGTTGAGAAGCTTTGGAAGAGTGGCCCATCAGGTGGTATGAAGCAATACCCCAACTATGCACAGTTCATACCAATTGACTACATGAAAGCATTCCTTCACGGCTTTCCATACCTTTGGGCAGAGAGGAAATATTGGGATGTTGAGAGAGGGCTGTTGCCCTTTGATTTCATTACTCCATTCGTCGCAGAGTATAACAACCTCAGGAAGAAAGTCATTCGTGTCATGTATCTGATGCTGGATGAGTCAATGTCTGGGTGGAGACCAAAGACTTCTAAGCGGGGAGGGCTTCCTCATATTAGCCATGAGCCCCGCAAACCTGTACCATTGGGAACAATGATCCGGAATGCGGTAGAGTGTACCACAGGCATTTTTGTTCACCATGACATTGTTGACTCATCTACTAACCAATGGAAAAAGAAATACAGTAGTCCTGCAGTTAAGTCCCATCTTCCAAAGGGCGAGGACATCTCTTATCATACTGCTGAAGTACTCCGCCAGGCAGAAAATGCAAATGTTGTTGAAGGAGGTTGGGTTGGTGGAGATGCATGGTTTGGTTCCATAGAGTCCTGTGTGGAGCTCATGAGAGTTTTGAAGTTGCATTCAACCTTCATTATCAAGCAAAACCTGAACTACTATCCAATCAAAGTATTGCATGCTATTCTTTGTGCTTCACATGGTAGCAGACCTGCTGGTCACTGGGTGGTCATGCAGGCAGTTATTGGAGATGTTGATCTGTGCGTCATGGCATATGCATGGTCTTTGAAGGATGTTGCATGTATGGTCTCAAGCTGTGGAAAGACAGTAATGCACGTGGATCCATACATCTCACGCTTTGAAGATGAATACAGCAATGTACAGGAGAAGGAATTGCTGTGCCCTACTGTGGCTCACATGCTTTATGAATTTCTCCCTCTCGTTGATGAACACAATAAAGCACAACAGAATGCACTTGCTCTCAAGAAGCACTGGTTGACAAAGAACTGCTGGACTTGAATTCTTACAACATTTCTGAAGATGTCAGTGGTAGATCTGCAACGATGGGATTGCAGGATGTGCTTTGGTCATGTGTCTTCAATTGATATGAGCATGGAAGTTGTTGGATTGGAAAATGAGGATGACAACAAATTAGTTGATGAATTTGATATTAAAACTATGGCAAACTTGATTGGTAGGCCACTCACCGATGGACAATTTTGATATAGGGCAAGTTGTCAACCAAGTGCCAGAGCAACTACTTCATCGGAAACCAATGCAAAACTATTTGAATCACAGGGCCAGATGGGGGCATCCATTATCCAAAGGAGCCAGGGAAGCGTCCAAGGGTGCGTCAACAAAGCTTTTATGTTTGTTGTCAATACTCTGATAAATTCTTCTACACACAGTGGAATGTGGTACGCCTCTTTGCCAGGTTAGTAGAGTTGATACGAATGCAGGCAGACAATACTCTTGCATTGTGGAGCACAAGTTGTCTGGTAATAAGGTTATTGGGTGTGGAAAGCTACCCAACAGGACTCACTTCATCTTACCAGATGAGATGAAGAAGCTCATTCCAACCAGGAGTCTGTTGCAGAGAAGAGAGGAGCAATGAAATAAGAAAAGAAAACCAGAGGGAAGCTGCAAGAACTGAGTTGGTAGAGGCTGTATCAGGGAGAGCTGTAAGAGAGGTTTCTGATACTAATCCTTCTAATACAAGGGCAAAATGGAGTGCTAAATAGTCCCCAAAGAAGCCAGAGGACAAGGAGGTTGTGATTTTGCTCATTCTTTGTTAGTAACTCATTGTGTCTAATGTTATTGTCATTGTGTTTTAGATAAGTGTTTTAGATAATGTTGGTCTGGAGGTATCACTATTGTCATGGTTGAGCGTAAAGTGTATAATTGTAAAAAGATGATTTATTAGCTGTTACCAAAAATATTGGAAGCAGGTGAATTCAGTCTCACATCCTCTGCTGACTGATTCAAAGAGTGCAAGGTATGACAAACTTAAATAGAAACTAATTCAACAGCAATGAAGGAGGCAATGGCAGTGTATTCCCCTAAATAGCAAGTCATTTTCATCGGGGTGATGGACAGACTAGAGCCAAGTATCACATCCTGTAGTGTGCCATATATTTTAGAAAGAGACCTGAAATAATATATCATCACGTCATACTTTTCTCCCAAATTTCACCAAAATATCCATTTATTTGCTTGAAAAGGCAGTTTGGAATGATTTGGATGAAAATTGACGAATTATGGAATGCAACCAATACTTCAGTTAATCTGGTATGTTATTCTGTTTTGCAGCATTCTGTGCAAAATACATAGGAATTAGTGTCACGATCACGGTTTGAATTTTACTATAATTTATACTATTGTATAGACTATGATATTGTTCCTTTTTCAAGATATTTTTCATCATATGCAACTGACATTGCACTAGTTGTTGCTCAAAATATTCCTTTTGCAACAATTGCAACCCTCACTTTTTTGATAAAAATTCACGACTCCTAGCCAAAATTTACAAAGTGGCCACTGCCGTAACAACCAGGGCTGTTGCCATGTGGCCACTGAACAAACAGCCACTGAACTCATCAGCTGGCAAAACCAACAGCTGCCAAGCCCAATGCTGTCTGAACATGGCTCCATTAATTAATTTATGTTTAATTAACTAACTAAGCTAAAAAAACAAATAAATCAACTTGTAGCTTTATTAGTATTGTTAAGAAAACTCATCCATAAATGCATATAAAGGTTGTTTGCTGTTTTTTAGGATGGTTAAGGGGGGATAATTGCAGCTTCAGCCACAGCAAATGTGGCAGTGATGGCAAAGGTGACATCCACGGCATAGTGACGGGCGATGGTAAAGGAGACTACCACTGCAACAGTGGCAGTGATGGGCAATGACAAAGGTTACACCAAGGCAACAGACGCAGCAAACGTGATGGCGGAAACGATGGGTGACAGCAGCAGTGATAGGTGATGGCAGCAGCAAAGGCAATGGCAACTGCAATAGTGCAAGGCGGTGGCAACAACGATAGTGACGGATACTGCCTCGACAATGGCGGAGGCTGCCTTGACAATGGTGGCAGCAACAGTGGTGGCAATGGGCAACAGCAGCAGTGAGGGCAGCACAATGGTGGCAAGAAAGGATGACAGCAATGGGTGATGGCAACAGCGGCAGTGATGGCGGCTGTCTTGATGGCATCGGCAGCAGTGATGGCAGCAGAGACGGTGGCTGAGAAGGTGGCAGCAACGGCGGCAGCAATGGCGACAGCTGAAGGCAACGGCAGCAACGGTGATGGCAGTAATGGCAACAGCAGCAACGGCATCAGCGATGGGCAACAGCAAGGGTGACAGCAATGGGTGGCAGGCACAGGGACGAACGATGGAGATGGGGGACAAGTCATGGCGATGGGGGACAGCAATGCGGCATCAGCAGCGCAATGGCAGCAAAACAGTAAGTTCTCTTCCTAATCTAGTATGGTATTGTACCGGGGAGGCAACGGCAACATGAGGAGGGCAGGTTGAGGACATCAGCATGCATTTTCTACTTCAAGTAGGATAACTTCAAGTTATTGATATACTGACTCCAACTCTATGCATCTTCTACTTCAAGTAGGATAGCTTCAAGTTATATACCCCCACACTTGAATGTTCAATGTAGGACTCCATACTATACTCCGTTAAAAATATCAGTGATTTTGTTTCCCACTACATGTCTCTCAAATAGCAAAATTAATGGTAACCTGCAAAATAGGTAGTAAAGCATGTTTTACTATCAGTTGCCATTAAATGCTCATAGTTATTCAGTAACATTGTTTTGTATTTTAGCAGGTAATCATATAGCAAATGCACATATAATTACCTAAAAATGCCAAACACAAAAAAACTGACTGAAGGAGGTGGATGAGAAGGAGGAGGATAAAATTTCTCAATTGTTATGACCAGCAGCCGCTGCAGGCTTTTTTGTAGTTTGTTTGTTGTGGCATTGATTCCTTATAAGGAATCATTTAAGGTACTGGTACCATGTGGGGGTGGAATACTGTACTGGTCCTGGTGAAGAATAACTGACATTTCTTTCTGATTCACATGTAGTCCAATGATTCATGGGTATCTTTTGACATCTCTTAGGGATAGGTATTTCAATTTCTGTCCATAAGTAAATCCTTCACAGACTGAAATTTAATCATGTGGTGTTCACTCATTTTCCCAATAAGACTACATTAATTGTGAGTAACTAGTAAAAAGTAAGTCTGAAGTACAGGGTTGTGCCATTTTCAGTCCAAAGGTGAGTAGTGTGTTGCAGTGGCACTCTGATGCTAGCATCACGATGGAAATGCTTGAATGTTTGCGTTGGGATAGTAGCATCAGGATCGTCGCATTGGGACAGTAGCATGAGGATGGTAGCAGTGGGATGGTAGTATTGAGATGGTAGTGTCTGGATGGTAGCGTTGTGATGGTAGCATTGTGATGGTAGCATTATGATGATAGCATTGGGATGGTGACCTGAGCCAGTTGGAGATAAAAAAAGTGACTGGTGAGATTGAAATTACAGAAAGTACAAATCTCTTGTTGACGGTTGATGAATTGAAATTATGAGCTTTAATTTCTACTCTA
>JALLPD010001202.1:0-12729 GCA_036940065.1 Cyclotella cf. meneghiniana
GCATGGTATGGCATGGTATGGCATGGTATGGCATGGTATGGCATGGTATGGTACAATATGGTATGATGTGTATCATTAAATAAAAAATACACATCAAGTAGAGTCAAGTAAATTTGGTGGATTTTTGTCTAACGGCCAGACAGCCCTTCTTATTTTGGTTGGAAAATTTTGGTAGGTATATCTACCCTTGATGCCACCATGGTAGAATGACAATCATAATACTACCAAAACTTTTGTAAGCTTTGCACTCATTACTCAGTGTATTTCACAGGACTCCGTATGGCTGAATATAAAAACCACTCTGGTGAATATTTAACAATAATGTGGTGATTTTGGTTATTCTGTAGAGATAATATAAACTCCTAATTATTGGACAACTCTTGTCAACATCCATGGACAAGTGTTAATAGTCTATTAATCAGGCTAGAGCTAGAGTCATCTATTTCTGGAAAACTCTCACATGAATAGATGCCTCTTTGAAAAAAAGATTCTAAAATGGTTGCCCAATTGTCACCCGTATCCCATTTTACCCCAGAAATTAATGCTGGTTCTCTGCTTAATGTATGTAACCCTACAGCAGTAGGGTTAAGTGAACATTTAGAGTACAACATGCAAAGTTAGGGTGTAGATGATGCTTCATGGTTTAGGGCAAGGATAAAAAATTTTGTAACTAATTTCCTACTTAGAAGCCGAATGCAAGCTCCATTTGTCATGGGGTACAAGAGGGTACAAGTGATGAATGGGTAACAATATTAGGTAGAATCCTTTGAAAGTGTTCCTGTTTCTCATACATTATCCCGGATCATCATCAAACACATGTGTATTGATTGTTTCCCCTCTTTCAGATTTTCTTTTATATATGAGCCAAATCACACCAGTTGCCTACCTGGAAAATTTATACCCCCTTTTGTCTTCGATGACAGAAGTAGACTTCAAGGGGATGATTTCCATTGACATTGATCAAAGCATATTTCATTTCTGGATTATGATCCAAAGTAAATTGTATTGATCACTCATCAGCACTCCATTGCTCTCATTCAAGGATTTAAGACTCTTTTTGAGAAAGATATGATGGATTTTGGTCCCGTCTATAGAATCACATTATTACAACTGTATCATTATTTTATGAAATAGATGAGTTCCCTCAACCTCATTTGTTGGTGTGCAGCATGAAATGTATTTCTTATCTTATAACATGTTAGATTGATATTGTTGATGGCACCCATAGTCAACATTTTGGAGGTAGTGTAATTGGATGTGTATGAGTGGCTGGGTGACCAAAGGCAGCAGTATTTGATTTCTAGAACAAAAAGTAGTCAGATTTAGAATATTCTGGTGATGATTTTTCTGAGTTAAATTACAAGTAAAAATGAAGTACGATAAAACCATGATGAACAAGAGATGCTTCCTTTGGAAAAACAAAATTGTGTAGACTTCTACACAGATCTGGTATGTTTGCATTCTTGACACCACTAGATCTGTGTAGGTTTCTACCACTGTGGTATGATCTTCAGAGGGTGTTTTCAATCTGGATCCTTTCTTGAAATTTAAAATGAGGAGGATCATCAATTCTTGCTATTTGCAAGTTCTGTTTAGAATTAGGAGACGTTCTGCATCTCGTGAAAAACTAAAGGTTATCTTAAATACTTCATTAAACTACTGAAGAGTAGATAATTCACCTGTGTCACTCACCCCCATGAATGGAGAATCAGGTGAAATGAGTAAAAAAGCCTCTAGAGAAAGGAAAAAGGTGATGCCTTTGTAGAGGAAGATACTTGTTAAAACATGTTTGAATAAATCAGTTTGTACAAGTTGTCCCATGAAGTAATGCCTACAAAGCATTATATTATGTGTAAGTGTTTATGGAGAGAGAAGCAAGAGTTTGTTACATTTTTTGTTACAATACATTTATGTCTTTTTGTTTTCAAAGTATGGTGCTACTTTCCTGATGTTTAATCATCATGATTTTGTTCTGTGTTGAACCCTGATTACCCATTGTATGGACTGTAGATAAAGTCCAAGGATTGAGATGGTATTTGCTTTCTGATTTGTGGGGGATACTTTTTTTTGACTAGTACTTTATCACCAATCTTATAATTGGATATTACCTCCCCCAAAACCACTAATTAGTGGTTATTTTGGGATTCATTTTACAGATGTTCTCTTGACTTGGAGAAACCTCCAAACTAGCATAAACACCACTAATTAGTGTACAACAGACATGCAGTGTTAAAATTCAGATAATAATCACCATCATAATTTTATAGCTATACTATGACAAGACCTAACCACCCAAAAAACTTGATCACTAGTTAGAGGTCACCTAAAGTGTGCTCTCCATCATTACTATGTGCTTTCCAAAGCAATCCAAGCAGAGAATAACTTGTTTATTACATGTAAAATACGTGCAAACTTCCTTAGGACAATACAGCCACTTCATCTTCAAGTTTTTGTCTTGACCTTCCTCCAGGATTTGATTTTTGCATCATACTTTCCCATGTACACCGGCTTCTTCTCCAACTTGTGTTCAACCAAATCTGACCTTCTCCACTTGCAGCTTAACTGCATGGAAGAATGAGACACATCTCCTGACTCATTAATTGTAGTAGTAAGCATCTGCTTGCAAAATTCTTTCTAAAAGCCAACCCAGCCTCTGCTTGCTCATTTGTACCCCTGGCCTTGGCATTCAATGAATTCACTTCAGCAATGAAACAGATAAAAGTGAATCACCTGTGTGGCCACCATTTTGTCAACCAGACATCCTCTACACCAATAGGATCATGCCTGTAATTATTGATGCCATCTACCCAATGTTTAGAGTGGTTGTGGCCTGACATCAGTTCACAGTACTTGAAGGATTTCCACTCTCCATTCACATATCTGTAAGTCACATGATCATCAACAGGAACCATTAGTTCATAGATGCTCATAATCTTGCATACATATCTGTCATCCATGTGACAATCAAAAAGCACATGCATATTCCCAATTTGTGCCCAAGATTTTTAATCGAACTTTCCTTTCACATTCATTGTGTTGGGATCAGTCTTACCGGGACATTTCCTGAGATTTTTCCACTGCCCCAGCTTGGGTGTTATTACAGTGGGCTGTCCAATGTCCTCATGGGCTTGACCTTCATCATCAACTTCAATTCCTTGTGCACAAAGTTTGGTAATGTCTTCTGCATTGGCCCCACAATTTTAATACAACATTGTTTTCTTCAATGTGGGAGCCCCATTCATTCACATCTGTGTTGTCTATTGCAGGGCAATTATCCCATGGGACTTTGTCATCAAATGGCACTTGAGGTGATTTCGTAACTTTAAGCTCAAACACACAACAACAAACTTGTCATGGTTGCCAATATCAGGGATGCAAACTTCATAACACATCTGGAATGCATGCTATACTTTGTTGTTTGCCTTGACAATAATGATGGCAGGATAATGTAGCTTGGCCAGTTGGCCCTTACCACACTTTGCCTCTAGGGGTGCCTTTGGATGAAAGAGATGTACAGTGGCAGAACCCTCTGATCCAATTCCACCTTTCTTCCTTGTCATGCTTGATGTTTTGTGGGATGCAGCAGAAGACAGACGTAAACCTATGTACTACTCCTGCATAAAAATTGATGCCAAACTTAAGTAAATGAGCAAATTGCCAGTTCTCATCACCAATAAAATAGAAATAATTCTCAGGATCCATGTTCTGGGGAAAGTTCCCCATGAGAAAATGGTGCTATTACAGCTGCCACGGAAGTAGAGGTTGCCCAAATCATGAGGAACAACATGGGTCAATCTATTTGACTAAAGATTCAAGTCTTTACCATGATTCATCTACTAAAGCTGACCACTAATTAGCTAGATTCCAGCTAATTAGTGGTCATGGTGTAATATCCATAATCCCAGTCCATGCGAGACTTGTTTTCATCTTGGGCATTGCAATCAGTTTGGCATTGCCTACAATCTCCTATTTTATTCCAGTCAGTCAAGAAGGGAATGTCAAACAGGATGTCCCTATCAAAGATAGCTGTGCCTGGAGAGGCATTGGGTACTGTATGTTATGTGTAGCAACTTGTCCGTGCGGCATCCATTAGGAAGTCTGATATGTCACTGGGAATCACTGTGTTGGCCATGTCTAACTCAGTGGTGTGGAGCATTTTCATGATTACTTGATGCATCCGCTCCTGTACTGTTTTTGCTTGGGAGTTCTTGATGATAGTTGGCTTACACTTGAGACCATATGAAGTGCATACGGTTTCAAAATTGAGCTTGAATTCACTTCCATTGTCATAGATGATCTTTTGACAATGTGGGTAATGACTAAACCAGATCTTATTTACTAAATAGCCAACTTGTGCTGATGATTTATCAAAATAATCTTCTTTAGGTTTATTACGTCTGTTAGTACCCTTGTGGCCCTTTTTACCCATTGGAATAACTGAAATAAATTCAGTTACAGGTAGTTTCACAATCTTGAACCAACTTGTAGCTGGGTCTATGATTGTGACACACATAAAGTCAATTTTAGGGCTCTCTTTACCTCTGGGAGTGCATGGTCCAATAAGATCCACACAGAGTGTTTCCCAGGGTTTTGAAGCCACAAGCTTAGTAGGTTGTTTACCATTCTTGGGCTGGCATCTCTTGTTGACTTGGCATTCCTTGCAGTTTCTGAGGTAGGCACAGACAGAATATTGCAAGCCTTTCCAATATATCACAGCATGAAGAGTCTCTTCTAGACATGTTATTCCTAGATGTTGTAGTTAGCGATGATCATATTCTACTGCATGATGTTGTAGTTCCCGTTGGATGACAAGTTTGCCCTCTTTTACAAATCCTCAATGTCTTCATCAAGCTGAGGTTTGTATTTCTCAAGTAGGGTGAGTTTGTCAAGCATTTTATCCTTGGTTTAAGCTTCTGCAATCTCCTTACTGTGAGGAATAGATTGCTGTCTCTTCACTGAGGCTGCAAACACAAAGCTCATGCATTCTGTGTGAGTGGATGGGGATGTGTTTTCTGTGGTATGCATGGTGTAAAGACACCAACATTTTGTTTTCCTTGTCATCCTTAATAGGATCATAATACATCCACAACTTTATTGTGGATTCCTTTGATGTAAATGATGTTGGGAACATATTCTTCTAGCAATAATCTCCAATGGTAAACCATGTCACAGGTTAAACCCAGAGCATCCTGCATCAGATTCTAGTGGTCTGCATTGACTACAATTTTCTGACCCCACAGCATTCTTTGAACTCTTTTAGTGTTTTGACTATGGTCAAGAGTTCAATTTTGGTTATGCTATATTTTTGCTAACAAGCAGAGAGTTTTCTGCTGAAAAAAGCAGTCAGCCTAATTTTTGGGTAATGCCAGCTCCAACTTGTCTCTTGGAACCATCGGTATTGATCTTAAGCCCTTTTTGCTAAGGACACATCTTTTGCAATAGTGACCAATGCATCATTGAAAGCTTTTTGATGTACCTCTGTCCAGTACCAAGGATTTTTCTTAACCTTTTGAATTTTGGACTGTTCGGTATGACTGCACTTGCCAACACAGCTTGTGAGTGGGGCAAGCATCTTGCTGTATCTTGCCCAAAAATCTCAATAGTATTGGACCATGCCAAGAAAACTACGGGGGTCTTTGTCATTTTTTGGCAGTGTCAGTGCAAGTATCAACTGTACCTTCTTGGGTTGTGGCTTTATTCCATCTTGTGAGAGGATCTACCTAAGATATTCTGTCTCTGTGGCACAGTGCGAGCATTATGTTCAAATTTGCATCTTTCATTCTGAAAACAAACAATTCTAACTTAGCCAGTTGGTCTTCCAGGGTTCCCTTGGTGATGCATAGTACAGCATCAATGTTAGCTCTTATGAATTCAAGGGTGCCCATTAGCTCTGTCTTTTTTGCTCAAAAACTATTTGGATAACCAACAATGCTCATAGGTAACCTGAGGTATGAATATTTATCCCAAGAAAAAATAATGGTGCAGATTGTGGATGCATCTGGATCCAATCTAATGACATAATAGTCTGTGTTGAAATCAAGGGCATTAGCGAAGTGAAACCTTCTAACTCTTGTAAAACTGTACTCATTTTAGGTAATGGAAATGGTTTCCTTATGTTTTGTTTATTTCTTTCTCTAAAACAACTGAGAAAGCATACAGTTTGGTATTTTGTGGTACAATAAATGAAGGGGATGCCCATTCAGATGTGGCAGCCATTCTGGTACTCTCAGCTTGCACAGTCTGTTTAACTCCTTCATGAGGATTTCTTTTTATGCTTGAGGAATGGGTAAGCTCTGCCATGGTATGGTTTGATACCTTCCTTTACTTCAGAGGAGACAGGTTCTGTATTCTGTCACTTAGTGTACCATCAAAGAGGTCCTCAAACTTTTTGAGGATGACCAACAACTTATTTTGGTTTGGTAGACTGAGACGAGGACAGTTTGTGTCAACAACTAACTAGAGGTCTGCTTTTTCATATTTAGCATCTAAAATGCAAATGGCATGTTGAATGGCTTCCTCAGTGCTATGCGGTTCATGAGTCATGCTTTGAACTGACCAAGTTTATCAATCTTAAAACTGGTGGACAGACTATTGATATCACTTGTTGACAAAATGATCTCATCAATGATAATTTTCTTTGTTAAAAATCCAGAACAGTTCCAAGCTCTCTTAGTGCTTTGAAACTAAAGATGAGCTCAAACACTGGCTAAGCCATCTTTTTTTCTATTATACTGGACAACATCAGGTTTTACTGTGTATTCCATACTGTTGGAGTATTCAAGAATTTTAGTGCTACTTTGCCTCTTCCTTTGGTGTGGAAGCACCCATTTGACATATGCCAAGACTTTGGCACCTGCCTATTCAAGTAGGGAAAATGCTAGGTGGTTCCTTTTTTTAAGGAACATAATGTCACCATCAGACCCTGTGTCTAATTGTACTCTCAGGAAGTTTTTTGCAACTCCTGACAGTTGGAATTTTTTCCAGGGTTGATTACTGGTCACTTGTATTTGTACAGCTAGAACTGCTATCACTGAGTCTATGATAGCCCTTGATGCTCTTGGCTCAAATGAGTCCGATTTGATTGAAGCATCCAAGTCTGAGTTGGTATCGATATATTTGAGTCTGATGACAAAATCATTTTCTTCAAGATATTTTAAAGACATTTTCTCAAGGTAAGTTGAATTATCACCATTGATTTAATTCTGAATTTAAACAAAAATTCCCAGAAGTGGTAGTTTTGTTTGGATTAAAAGGAGTTTAATTGGTCAACTTTGAGTCAATTTTAATTTTCTTACACATATGGGTATTTTCCCCCATACTACTTGACTCAATGCTTGAGTAGGAGTTGGAATCACTATCATTTTCTTTGTAATGGCAATGTCTCTTGCTCCTTTTGTTGGATGTCTTAAGAGATTTCTCAGGTTTTTCCATGCATGCAGCCATTTGCACATAGAATCTCTTGTGATTTTTATCATCTCATGGTTTGCATGCAGATTTAATGAGCAAGCCTCTTGTAGGAGTTCCATCCTTGTTGTATCTGCAACACTTGGCAGTGTTAAGCATGGAGTGCATGTTCCATTCTTGCATAGTTTGCATTTTTTGCCATGTGTGTGTTTCAGTGTGCAAATGCTTCTTGGAAGGTTGTTTGCGGCCTTGGCTCTTGCCAGGCATTGCAGTGACATTTCTTTCATCAACGGTATACATGACTTTGATGCACTCAATGATTGTCATGAAGGGCTTAACTCCTTCAGGATAATGCTTCTCATACAAATGGCACTGGTCTTGCCACTTGAATGGACACATACATAAGATATGACATGTAAGTTCTGCATCAGTGAACAAGTAAGCCTTCTCAGTCGGAGTACTCATGCTTGTGCTGTAGTGTAGACACAGGAGGTCCTTGATGTATCATTCAGTTGCAGAGCACACTGAACAAACTGACACGCTCTACCTTGTTGGGCTTTTTGAGGCAATTTGATTTATAGAATCTCAAATTCTTGCCTGTGTCATGTGGGAGTACTGACTGGAGGTGATGAGCTGGCACATTGCAAAGAATTCCTTCATCTTTCCTGGTGACTTCTTCCATTTCGAAAGATGTCAGATAACAGAGATAACTCCGTCTTCTCTTTGACAATAATGTCCCAGGGCTGGTGTGCTTCCCATGTGAGGAGGTTGGTGTAGAGATGAAAAATCTCATTGACCAAGTCAGTCATTTTTTCTTGAGGGTGTTAACCTCAGTCTAATACAAGAATGAATCAGAAGTCTCTTTCTCTCTTTTGGACTTCATCAAGGCTTCTGTTTCATCAGCTAGCTCATGTAGAACAGCCTTCAATGTCTGTTTTTTGACACAAATGTCTTTACTATTTTGTCATAATTATGAACTAGTCCCATTTTTGGCAGTACTAAACATCTTGTTGGTGTGGAGCAAAAACTGCTTGCTCGTGCCATGGCCAGACCAAACCATGACCCAGGTTTCTTACCCATTCATGAACATACACTTGATGGACTTGGGCTTTAGATCTAAAGTCTTCTGAACTTGGTCCTGCTCTGGAATGTAACGGATGGGAGATTTCTTGCCACCTCTTCCGTGTTCTCATTCTTGTTGCTTGAGCTCCATGGATGCAACCTTCTCTGAAGGCATTCTAGTGAGGGTGGCACCAAGACTTGTACTGAGAAATAGAGTCTTGCAGGAGCTTCTTGGCGGTTCCGTTTTGAAAGAAATGACCTTTATCATGTGTATCTTATTGACGGCAGGATTCTGTAGGCATGACATGGTGCCAATACTTACTGTCATACAAAAAAAATCAATAGCTATTTTTCAATGATTGGGCGCTGACATTATACTGAGGTTAGAATGGCACAAAGACAATGGACTGACTATGGACAGACACAAAGAAGACTGGCCAACAACAGACAGAGTGATGATGGACAGATGGTCCAGACGAATGCAAAGTTATCAATTGATCGCAACTTAAACCAAAAGTATTCAATTTCTAGAACTAAAAGTAGTCGGATTTAGAATATTCTGGTGATGATTTTTCTGAGTTAAATTACAAGTAAAAATGAAGTACGATAAAACCATGATGAACAAGAGATGCTTCCTTTGGAAAAACAAAATTGTGTAGACTTCTACACAGATCTGGTATGTTTGCATTCTTGACACCACTAGATCTGTGTAGGTTTCTACCACTGTGGTATGATCTTCAGCGGATGTTTTGGATCTGGATCCTTTCTTAGAATTTAAAATGAGGGGGATCTTCAATGCTTGCTATTTGCAAGTTCTGTTTAGAATTAGGAGATGTTCTGCATCTCCTGAAAAATTAAAGTCATCTTAAAGACTACCTTAGAATTCTACTGAAGAGTAGATAATTGGCCTATGTCACTGCAATTTTGAGGGTGTATGTACTTTGAGTTTGGATTCTGTGGATATTCTGAACTCACTGTTTGGAAGAAAAAAGGAATTGAATTTATCTACTGGAACAGTATTGTTACAAAAAATTAACAAAAATCAGAAAAAGACTATCACAGCAAGAAGGGAATCAGAGTCTGAAATACACTTGTATTGAAAAATTGTTTATTCAGAATATTTTTTGTTGCAGTCAGTTACCAGAGCTGCTTGGTTCAATCTTGCCTAATCCATCTGCCAAGATGCTCAACCTTACAAAAGAATAGAAAAAAGTACAGAGAGACATTGTATGGCTTATCAAACTACCATATTTACCAGACCAACAATAGAAATTGGTAAATTATATTGTGATTAGTGATGATTATTGTGAGCTTATTGGTAGACAAGCATCAAGATTTAACACAATTTATGCATCATGGAATTGTGGGATGATGGCTATCAAATTATGGCAATGACAAATCCAATTATTCTAATTGTTTCATTTCGTCATAATTGTTGTGTGGTAGTTTTATATCATTTTTCTACACTTTAGTCACCGCATCTTTGTGATTGCTCCATCTTGTGATTCTAACAACTTTCTGATACTACATAATTTTTGGCTTGATGATTAATGGAACCAGGCAATGCAAGACCCAATAAATAATTCTTAGTCATTATGAGTGTTATCAATCAAGCAATTTTGAGCTCTTTGATCCATTGTGTCTTGACTCTAATTTGCTCAAATGACTCAAAATGAGATAAACATTACATGTTGTCATCATTTTAGATCTATTGCCCAATTAGACATGGTCAAATACCAGGAATAGGTGTTAATATACAAACTATGTTTCCCTGAGTTTCCTTTATTTTGATCTATTCATCTAGATTAGTAGCTGTTCAGTGATTAATTAAGCAAAGATGGTTGCATATTTTTAGTTCTTAAAAAGGAGGTTCTAGAAAAAGTAGAGTACCCAGATTGACCTCATTGCAAAATTTAAAATATAAAATTAAATAAATCCTTTGAGCATATCTAGTTTACAAGTGGCTTGGTGCAGGGTTTAGGGTGTGTTCACTCTGCTCACCTGCTGGTCTTATAGCCAGAACATTCCTTTGCTTGCTTTGCTTACAACTTGGCCTAATGACAAGAATATTCTTTTGCTTGCTCTACTTGCACACTGGCCTTACAGCAAGAATATTCCATTGCTCCCTTTGCACACATGCGGGTCTGTAGACAAATTTTTCTTGTGCTCATTTTGCTTGCATGTTCTGGCCATAATTAATAGTAAAGAATTGAAATAAATCAAAACAATGACCAAAACTGATAAAAAGCATAGTGTTTTCTAGTGCAGCATCGAAAAATTTTAAAATTTTTAAAATTTTGTCATACTAATAATTGTTGGTTTCACAAGGCATTGATGAATAAAAATCCTTTGCCAATAACCACTACCACAGCCAAATAACTGATATCTTGGCAATGGCCTAGACATTAACATACATCCTGAGAATGATGGCATCTATGCACAGGTACATTAGCTTAAATGAAATATTCTTTGGAAAAAATTTATTTGGTATTGATATGGTCATGGCACCAAATCACCAGAAAAGGTATGTTTTTATACCTGTGTACAATCAGATGTCTTACATGATGACCAAAAATTATGTTCATAAAAAAGCAAAATGCTGATTTTGTTTCCATTTCATCTCAACAACAATGGCAAAAAATGGACATTCATTTGATAATTTCCTTTCTCATTTCAAATGATAAGGGAACTGATGGAGTGAATATTGGGTTTGGTCTTTTATGGAGCCCAAACAATGAAGACAAAATGGAAATATTGTGTATGGTATGTTCAAGAAAAGATGTCTTTTGAGCCACAACAGATGTGATAAATTCTAGAAAAAGTACCAATAAAGGTGCTCTACCTAATTTCTAGGACACCTTTTTCATAGAATGGAAAAACATATTGCAAAAATAATGGGATTGCAGGAAAGTGATTGCCTACTTAAAGACTAGTAGATAATCACTATTGACATTCCAACTAGTTTGTCAATCACAAAAGGAGCAAAATTTAGTTGTCAGACACCACCATTTCATGATAGGAACAATGAAAAATGTCCACTAATAATAGGACACCATTTGGATTTTCATTCATGATTAGAACAAAATTTAATTTCCCCCTACTAGAGCAAAAAAGGATTTTGTTTCTGATAGGAACAGATAAATTTTTTTGCTCACAATAAGAACTTGTGCATAATGTTTTTGATGGGACAAAATAAAATCAGGACTTCAACTAAGGCCAAAAATTATCAAAACCTTCCACAATGGCTGCTTACACACATTTTTAAAAAGGTCCCAACAACCAATTGGGATTTGGCTGATCTCAAATTATTTCTAGACACCAACAGATTTACCTGACATGGCAACACCATCAGGGCCATCACATACTCACCTGCTCTATGAAGAATCATCCCATTCTACTGGGTACTTATGGCATGGACCTCCCATAATGGAAAAACTCACATCAATAGTTTTCTATCAAGTTGAGAGAAGTGCAACTGCTTGAAGATGATATAATGAAGTGGACAAAGTTACTACAAAGGTAGAAGACATTCCTGTGGATCATGTGGGACCAAAAACTAAAAAGTCAAGAGACAACAGTGTTGGAGACAGTGCCAAATCCCCTTCCTGGTGCTGGCACTGGTGGTTCTGATTTTGGACCCTTTGGTGGAGTTATGGGCAAGATGGGAGGCATTAGTGATAGTGACATGCTCCAAAACATGGAGGGTGGCACATCTGATGAGATTTGAGGCAGACCTTTTACGGGGGCAGACAGCCCCATTTACTGGCAGGTATGACAGATGCCATGAAGGGCAACGCAAAGGCATGTGCAGTTATTGAGAAGGCTAAACAGAATGAAAGATTTTGTAGCAGTTCGGGAATAAAGGGAAATCCAATGCCAATGAAAAAGTTTATGAATGATTATTAAGAGATGAAGACTGGTTTGATCTAGGAATCAATGTAAGAAACAATGAAAAACAAATAGTGGTTTTGACCTGGTTCAGTAAATGGAGTGCTTGCAAATCAAATCTAGATAAATCTTCTTCCATATCAATTTATAATTAATTGCCATAAGCCATAAAAACTAATAAGGGTTTTGAAGGTGAAATTCACAAATGGAAATAGAAAATTATTAAATTATTATGAGCTTATTTCTACTGTTGAAAATGCTGTTGCATTTCGCAGCATGAGCAGAGGTGAGAAATAGCATATCTTTTTGGATATTAGTTTCTGAGAAACCACACATTTTTGGATATGTTTTCTTAGAAAGAAAACATAGTTAGAG
>JALLPD010001203.1:0-12717 GCA_036940065.1 Cyclotella cf. meneghiniana
CCCTTCTCATTCCGCCAAGGGACTAACACGTCGTCGATCCATTTCGACATCATTTTCTCATCCATCCATGCTTTTTCTGGCAAGCGTAGTGCCCTTCATTGGGGTACATCACAAACTCTCATGCGATGCGTCCGTTCGCCACGCCTTTAAAGATGAGCATTGGCAGTAGCATCCCGCCGCTTGCATCAATCGTAACAGCAAGGGTGACTCTCTTGGTGTCGGAGGTGGAAGAACGAACGTGGATCATTTTTGTACCCTTCTTCTCCAGGGTCTTGGTGGCATGAAATGAAAATGGTATTGGTGTCTGATCCATGTTGAGGATTAGCGCCAGATCCTTGTCCGCCTCTTTGTCCCTCATCATTTTGATGAAGTGTCGTGACTCCTCCTTGGTCTCATGGTGGTCCTTTTGGGTGGTGTGTGTTGCAGCACGATGAGTGAGGCCCATTTGCTTCGTGAAATGGTTCACTGCCTTCTCGCGAGCATTTATGGTCTTCGTCATGAAGTTTGGGAGCAAGCGGGATGCTTCATGATGAACCATGTGGCTGCTGACCTGAATACCACTTGTTCTTGTTGCAGCAATAAATTGCTGCAAGTCATCGCGGACAGCAGAAAGAATACTTGGCCAACTGGGATGTATATTCCTGGCGGAGCCGTTCACCTTGTAGTGCACAAAGACGTTGTTCGCCTTCTCAAGGTCATCCGCTGCTTTTACCGCCTTTTTGAAGCGGTGATAATACTGGTGAGGCAATCCAAATAAGGGACACGCTTGGCGGATAGAAGCACCCTTGGACAAAAGCATGCTAATGGCTTGCACCAACTCACGTTTTTCCTTGATGGTATAAGAACGCCTAGACACGGCGAGATCGCGAGCGCCGGGGTGGGCGTCAACAAGATCAGTGGGAGATTGTTCAGGTGCTTCAACGGGATGTACCATTCTTTAAACTCAAATTATGAGTCAAATAAATGAGCAATTTATGAATTGCTACACATGTAATCATAACTGTTTTATCTGTTAGTTCTTCGCTCTACAACTTCTGGATCAAAACTGCTACAAAACAGAAGGTAAGTGTCTTTAGTTATTCCTTCATTTAACATTTAAACACAGCAAAACCTCAGCAATGATGACTGTCATTGCAGAGGTAGGAATTGAAGATGGAGGGACATGGAGGTGGAATTGGAGAAGGAGGTGGCAGTATGGGATGGCGCGAGTTCGGGAGATATAAAAGTGGGCTGTGAGTGTGCACACTCACAAAACTTGGAATGCAGCCCGCTAAAAACCTGGACGAGCCCCCAACAGAATGTCACATCTGGCAGGAAACCGTACTGTACGGTACAATAGAGTAAAAAAAATAAGGTGATGCGGATACCCACTGTGTTAAAAACACTAACTTGCGCCGGATCATAAGTTCCGCCGAATTGTATCTTTTGTACATTTGCGTGCACTTATTCCGGGTTATACGGTAGGTGGTATGGCAAGTAGTATACTACCACTACCGTACGATACATAAAACTTCCGTACGCTGAATCTAAACAGGTCAAAATAGAGCTGTGTCATGTCTCGCATGTTGTTAACGGAAAAGTCGGCAGCTTGCTCGAGCTGGCTCCTTTGCGCTCCCCGACTTATGTTGTATGTGTACGATACAATAGTGACATGAGACAAAATATATGTCATAATGAGGCACTTTTTACTTCGTTCGTTATAGAGTTAGAGGTGCAATGCTGAAATAGATGCCGTGCTGTGTGATCTTGGCGGCTGCGTGTTCCGTTCTGCGTTGTAGAGATAGAGGTGTCGATGTTAGATCCATCATTGCTTGACTTTGGGCTTCTGGGCAACGAAATTGGGAGGCAACCGAAACGCACTTATCTGAATCTGCGCGGCTAGAACGCATATTAATATCCTGAAAATGCGCACGACCCAATCCCAAGACACAAAAGAGAACGGCACTACCAACACCAGCAGTTCCACTGAGCCACCGCAGCCTCAACCGAATCGTCGTCACCCTCCCTCGGGCTTGTACGGAATGCTGCGGAAAACCAAGACCAAAACCTACAGCGCTCTTCGGGGAACGGGCGTCAACCGAGCGCTGATTCGTCCGCTGCGAGATCCGATTGATAAAGAGGACGTGATACATAACGACGATGACGACACGCCCAGTGCAAAAAAGAGACGCACGCCCGACATGGAGCCGATTGGGAGGGGCTTCCTTGAAACCTCAAATTCGTTTTTCTTCAGTCCTCGGAATAGAGCAGCTTTGAGTGGAACCGTTGCTTCCACGGGCGTCTCTATGGTGCAGTCATGCGATCCCGTTCATTCCGTAAACGTAGAAGATGTCGTCAGCGGCGTGGAGTCGTTTCTGCGCAAACTGGTGGTTTGCTGTGTTGTATTCCTTGCCGGGACAATGATGCAACATCGAGCGAGAGCCGTGCAAAAACTACTTGAACTATCATTGGTGGCGTGGGGAACGTGCCTGGTAATTATTTGGATTGTTTGGTTTCAAAAAATTCAGCAGCGAAAGTTTTTCCAACCGGAAGGGCACCATGTGGGTCCGCTAGCTGTGGGTGTTTTTGCCTCCTCAGGACCCGCTGACATCGAGAGACGGACGACAATTTTGGACACGGAACACTCTGCAGAGGTCGTTCTCGATCACAGGGAGCCGGATTTAACTGCGTTCAGTAGAAAACGTTCTCGCGATGAAATTGAAGATGCAACAACTATAGAAACGTCGATTCAAATACCCACAGCAGTGCAAAAAGAACGGCCTTGTTTCATGCCAAAACATCTCAAGCAGCTCGAGGACCTCTACATCATGGTCGTAGGAAAACAAGAGCGTCTGTCTCCCAATGGAGCTGCTGTTAAAATTGACAATGATTTGTTTTACGGGGATATGCTGCTCATGTTTCGAACGTCCGATGTCGATGAGCCGCCTCAAGAAGGAGTCAGCGAAGACCCGGTTTGTGCTTACTTCAGGGAGAAGCAGCGCCGTTTTGAATTTCAGTGGCAACTTCGACTGAAGAAGCTTCCATCGGGAGATGTATACTTGGGATGTGAATTAGACGAGCCCATAGCTATGGGCATGATTCAAAGAGCGTTGGTCAACACGGCATTGAAATTCGTCAAGAAGATGAATCTTGGCTTTGCCTATCAGCTTTCGGATTCTTCAGACAGTCCGTCATATTTGTCTTTTCCCTTAGGGACTTCGATGGATAGGTTCGTTGCCACTAAACCCGGTGAGCAAGTGCCGCAACTAGGTCAAGAGATTTTTGAAGACACCGAGGCAATTAAAAAGCGCAAACGGGGTGGTCAAATTAATTGGAATACAGATGATGTGTATACAATGGCATTATGGAGTGCGTATTTTGATTGGAGTGATTGGCAAATTCTCAACTTCCCTGGCATTCGGCCGTTCTCTGCCACAAGTGTTGCAGGGGTGCAGCCAATAAAATTGACGGTGTATACTACCCACAATGCAGACGAAAAAGAAGTATGCTCTAAACATGCTAAAAGGAATGTTTGGTTATCTCTGGAAGTCTCAAATTCTGCGAAGGCTTCTTTAGGCAAGGAAGCAATGGTTTGGGAGGCAAACTATATCAGCTCATTAAGTAGTTCAGCAGCCGGGGTTGTTGAGTACAAAGAAGAAGGCTCAGTGAATGAAAAAGCCGACAACGTAGAAAATGAAACCTCAGACGAAGAGGAAGAGGAGGAACATGGGTACAGTGCAATGGGCGATGCCGAAGATGACGCGATCGATGCACTCAAAATAGGAAGCACGCTAGACAACTGTGACCGAAGCTGCTATGTATCAAGTGGTTCTTGTCTTTCATTAAGGGAAGGGACGGGAAGCTTTATTGCTAGCGGTGGAGGATACGCTGTTTTACAGAGAAGTTCGACATCGGTGATTGTTTTGGAAAAGATATTCCAAACCAGAAAATCATTCTCGCACGTACAAAAGGCCGGATTGGTTTCTGACCCTCATTTAGTCATTAGAAACGGAGATATTGTTAGAATTAAACTTCTGAATCTCTCAGCGAATGTTACCAAATATCTTCGCATTCATCGCGGGTGGTGGTTACGATGGACATCCAACCGTCCAACAAAAACATCTTCTTTCTATATTCGTACCAACGAAACTGATGCATGTGCACTGCTACTTGGTACTCCATTCTCTCTTCGATCAAGGAAATGGCCGAACTATCACGTTGGTGTCTGCCATGAAAGCTCAGCAAAGTTTGGCGGACGAATGCTAGCCATGTACAAGGACAAGGCTGACAAGTCGTTAGCAGAGGAAGATCCACCCATGGAATGTGATGAAGAAGATGACCTGGTCGACGATGACGATGACAAAGATTTCGTTGCTGAGAAACCTGTAAACAGACTGATAATGCCACTGCTACTGTGTGCAGAATCAATTGAAACATCGGACCCCGACTCTTCATCGCCGTTCAAAAGGAGCCCTACTAACCGAATGGATCTGGAGAGTAACAACGATCAGCTGCAATCTCACTTAGATTCATCGTGTACTGATTTAACTTCTACGCAATATGAACTTGATTGCCCAGTTTGGCTCGAGGTGATGAATAGAGCAACGCGTGTAACTCAACTTGTGTATGCTGTTCGAGTCAAAGAAACGGTGTTTAGCCAAAGTAACGAAACTACGTTTAACGGTTTTGTGAAACGTCAATCATCAGAGTTCTGTGACACTGTCGCTCAAATCGACCCAAGCCGAGACTTCCATGGATCCACCAGCTCCACGTCTCTGAAACTGCGATCTGGGAAAGATATCGCTCCGGTCTTAAGCCTAGGAATCCGACATAAAAATGACCTCTCGGCATCAGAAACTTGCCTTGCATGGGAGATTACCAACTTAGAATTTGACGATGAAGGCAGGGAAAGTGGCTTTACTGCAAATTTCAATAATCGGGATAATCTGCAACGTAATAATTCGTTCACATCTAGCAGTGACGATTCTAACAGTGATGATGAAGCAATGGAAGAGGAGCCCTCGGATGTCGTGATTGCAGGTCCACATAGTTCAAATATTAACGACATGATCGCAGCGGTACATAAGGATTGTGCGACTATATATCCTGAAGAGGAAGAAGAAAGTGAAACATACATAGTCGAAACACAAAACGATAACGGAAATGTTGATTTTGAGACAGAGTTGGTTTCTGAGGGAGAGACCAAGGTCGTAAGTGCTATTGATGGAGCGCAATATAGAAAAAGTTTCAGAACAGCCTCTTTTGATAATTCAGCAGCGTCAGAACATCGTGTCCCAACACCGAAGGCTTTAGTTTCTAATGAAACTTGTGCTCTAAACGATAGTCACATGGACGAGACTATTGAAGCAGTTGACCTTACCTTGGAAGAAAATACTGAGAGCAAGAAGAAGAGTAAGACAAAAGTGTTGAATCGAGTGGCGAAAACTGTGAAATCAAGCACCGTGATAACAGGAAAGCAGGTTCTAAAACAAAGCAAAAAGGTTGGCAAGGCTACAGTCAACACTGGTCGAGCGGCAGGGTGAGAATCTGATACTGCCGCGAAATACTGTTGTTCGTCTAATGCGCAAATTGTTTTGTTGTACTTGAACTTTCTGTTTGCTATATTTTCTTGTTTTTCAGGAGAGTGATTCCCAATTCATACAAGCCTCCTAAGAAACATGAGCCGGGCGGTGTATTCAGTAGCAAGAAAGCAGTGAAAAATCACTCAATGAAGTTAATTGGCAGAGCAATGTAAGCTACCATGATCTAATTCAAAACGATTCTATCTATCTCATTGCCGCCATATCCCTCTTCCCTTTCCAAGTAAAAACATGGAAGGCCAGTGGGGCTCGGAAATACATTCTGGCCAGCTTTTAGCATTAGATCACAGTAAGGAAAAGATCTCGAAAATTCTTTCGCAGCTTTCGACGAATAGATCGCCGGCTGTTATCGAGGCGTTGTCTTCATTTGTTCGAAGCAACTCAGAACAAGATCTTGCTTTTCTAAGAGGTTGTTCCGCTGAGCTAGGAGTTGTGCCACTCAAAACTATTGATCCTCAAACGGACTACGATTGCATTTGTGCAAGAGGTATATGGGAGGGAAGGTGGAGGGAAGAATTGTGTGTTTTGTATGGGAAAGATAACCATTTTGCTTTTTACGAGCCTCTCTCTCGGAAGCCAAGTCTTGTTGTTAGTTTTGAAGAGGTTATTTCCGTTCGCAAGTGCGATCCAAAGCCCGAATCGAGCCCTCTTGCTGGCTTGCCCTTAGTTTCTATTGATACCACCTGGCGCTGCCACTACCTTGCCTTTTTGACAGATTCAGAGAGAGCGAGCTTCATCAGAAAGACGAATGATGCAATGTATTACGCAGCATCAAGTGATCTCTCGAAACAAACTGGCAAGGTCGCGCAGGAATGGGAATTCTTCAAGATGTCACTTGAGACGTCTTTGACGGGGAGTGGTGGCAAGTGGGCATCCGTAACAGTAGGAAAAAAGTCGAAACAGAAAAGGCAAAGAAGAATTTTTAACAGCCGCCGCATGACCTTTGACCTTGAATCTGTTGCCAAGCCAGGATGCGACTGTGGACGTGCAATGGACAGCGTAGCGTCTTTCACCGAAGACTTACTCCGTAAAGCTCTTTCATTGTCGCCCGAGTGTCTTAATTCAAACCACCCTAACTTCACGGATTTCCTTGATGAAGCAAGCAGGCTGCGATCCCTACCTTTGCACGAAATCGACTATGACAGTAAAGAGGCCTTGTGTATATTTGTCAACGTGTACCATTGCTTGTTGCAACATGCGCTTCTGTTCGCTGTTGATGGTCTCCCCGACAAGGTAATCCCGTGCACCACTGTTTTATAGAAGATTTGGCATAAATATTTTTTGGTTTCTAATTTCTTGCCATCGGCTGTCGGCCCTTAAGCGATCTATCACTCGCTTCAAGCGTTGCTCATGCTACGAGATTGGAGGTGATGTTTTCTCTCTCGCAGAACTGGAATGTAAGCACTCGTGTTTCGCCAAATCATCAATCGCAGTCATTTTTTCTCATTAATTCTTGACGCTAAATCCACTCACATCAGGTTGCGTAATCAGGTATAGTGCCATAATATGTAACGGTGCGGTTGCCAATGATGCTCTTTTATAATTTAAAGACGTGTCGCTATGTAAACGTGTGATCAGGGGTAAACTGAGCAAAGCTGTCCATATCAAACCTCCGCTCGTTGATGCCGCCAAAAAATCCAGACCTTTCTTGCGGTATGCACTAGATGCGGCAGACAATAGGATCAACTTCTTTGTGGTTAGAACTATATTGTACTCTTTTGTGAGAAGAATACTTGACGACAGAAGCGCGCTCACGATCTTATTTCCGTCCTTTGTGTGTAAATAGAACAACGGTTCGTTGGATTATCCGTCAGCAGTTCCCGTTCTGCGATGCGAAACTATGGAGAATCAAATCCAGGCGGGTGCGTCATGGGTCTTTTTCTCATTATTGTTTCAGGGTAACACGCGCTTACGCTTTCTGCTGCGTGCGTCATAGCATCGTCTCTTTTTCTCATGAATCAGGTTAAGATCAATGCACGAAAAAGAGTGGTGTTCTTACCAAAAGTTTGTGATGTATATCGCAATGACTTCGGAATGGGTGATTGCCTTGTATGTCTCTCTCAGGTGTTGAGATACCTTGATGAATCAAGTCAACTTACAATAGCTTCTCTTTTGGAAAGCGGTCACATAGCAGTCAGGTTTAAACAACCGAGTGAAAAGTTCCACACAAGTTTGACCGAAAGGCTTGATTAGACAATCGATTGTCAACGTAATCGAAGACATTTTGTGCGAGAATGGAGAAGTAGCAAAACATAGTATTAAGCATTTTTTAATAAATGTGGGTTGTAGAATTTTAATATGGTTACTTCCATCAAAAAATTAATGACAAGAAAAGACCCCTCTTTTGTGTTTCCAGTCGTCGTCAATGGATCCAATCGCGCCTATCAAGCCAATCGTCATAAAAGCGACAGAAAATACGAGCAATGCATAAGAACACATAGTATGCAGAGTCGGAAAGAATAGAGGGACACATTGAATTCGACGGTAAAAAATGGCAGGTAGGAGAAGTGTTAGGGGCACACTCGTTAACGCGCCACAGAGCGCCACTAAATCCTGCATTCGGAATGCGGTATTCATTCCATAACACGGGGTGAGCAAGAAAAGGAGAAATGAGCAACAGAGCTATACTCATCTCTCACCTTGAAAAATGGAACAGCATTGGCCACGAAATAGGAAGTCACCGCCACACTACCTGACAAAATCAGCCATCGAATCCGATGTCTCGCTTGAAAGAGCCCCCATATCCCACAAACACCCCGAGAATGCACACACAGTCTATCCAGCGAAGAGCACAACGCCTGACTATTGATTGCATACGACACAGCGACATGAATCCACAGTAACAACCCCGCAATACGACGTCCCGATCCAATCGGTATGGCATCGAACAAAAATGAGGGAGGGGTTGGACCAGCGAGGAGGCAGACCAATACGTATGCGAACCCGTATGTTACGAGGGCAATGGCGAGTGATTGTGGTGCTGCTTTGGTAGGATCTGCCATTTCGTGTCGTATATTGAGTAGTAACTTTTGGGAACCGACGGCAAATCCTATTGATGCCAATGAACTCATTTTCGATAGGATGGTTGCTCCATCGGTAGTTGTTGTCGCTTCTTCCAGCATTTCTGATGCCACAGCATTGACACTTTCTTCATGTTCCATCACGAGTGTAACATCATCTCTAGGTCGAAGGGCATACACACACTGAATGACCACGATAAAAAGCGCCAGCAAACTCACGGCACTCACACTCCTTCCCAAATTGGCCATTGTTCTCAACTGACTCAATCCAAACATGAGTGTAGATGCTATAATCCCAGCGGTGGGTAGACATAGATTATCTTCTCCCGCCACGGCCGTGACTGCGTGCGACATGACAAGTATGTAATTCCCTATTGTCAGAACGAAGAGTCGGATATTTCGCTTTGAACGAAAGCAGTCTTTGTTGAATAATGACAAATGATCATAGATTTCGGTCTTAATACTAACCGAGGACAAGGAAGAGGTTGACATAATAGATGGAAAGGACCACCTTGGTGAATGGATGATTATATGTAATGGAATGATGGAGATCTTGCTCTCGTTTCTGAGAATCAATTCCCAACTCATTTGTTATTTGCTGTGAATGTTGATCATATTGTGAGCGTATTGACCTGTTAAACAATATTGAAGTCATGCCTACAAAATCAAATGTTGCCGTGTTAGTATGTCGATGGTGGTGATGCCCAGTTTGCGATAAGTCTGTATCGTCATTCCATTGATGTTCAATGGATTCGGCTGATTCATGCTCATCTCTTGAGGACGAATGTTCTTGGTCCAATGTGGACACGGGCTCTGGAAATTCATGATGACGAACGGTTGAATATCCTTTTCGATATTTGTGTCGACTGGTCGTTGATGCCTCATCTTTTCTAGACTTATGACTATTCGCATCTGAAGATTTCGCGTCGTCTTTCGTCGCTTCAACCTCCAACAGTTCATCATCATGACACTGCAGTTCTACCTCCCCGCGAAGACGACGACTGGAACCCAAAATCGTTTCCTCCGCAAACAAGGCACATCTTCCCAAAATCGTCCCAGCATACAAATTGACCGGCAAATTCAGAAGTAAGAAAGCCAATCCCACCCCCGATCCCAACGTTTGCACATCGGCGGGTAAGGCGAGAATGCCCGTGCCCATGCAGTCGGCCGTGAGGAGGAGAGCGGAGGTAAGAATGGTCAGATCGTTGGTGGATGAGTCTTGGTAGGAGGCTGAGGTGATGGAGGAGGAGAGTCTGTCCGTCTTTGGTTCGTGGTTGGCTTTTGTGGTGGGAAGAGGGATATTGTCATGATTGACCATGGTGCCAGGAGGCTAGTATAGAGGTGTTGATAATGTTGTGTTTTGTGGCCTGTTGTTGCCTGTTATTTACAACAGAGTTGTTGCAGGTTGTGGCCTGTTGTGGCTCTCTTGGAGTTTTTTTGTCTTGTCGTTGCGATCTTTTTCGTTTCTTCATTATTGGGAACATCTTTTTTTCGAGGGCAAGATTTGTCTTGGCTATCGTCCGTTAGCCCCCTTAATTGCATCATACGCCCCCTTCGCCCCCTTCAAACATCATTATCTCAACCTGTCTCAACATTATTTTTGATTTCCCAAGTGGACCATGAACGCGTCCGCGTCCTCTCCCGCCACAAGCCGGCACAACCTCCCCGCCGAATCGGAACTCCGCATCGAAGTCCCCCCTAACATCACGTGCACCATAACGTTGAAATCTGGTGGATCCGCCGAGATCTTTGGCGCCGAACTCGCCCCCGAGCGCCCCCTTCGTCTGACTGCCACCAAGGCCGCCATTTTCACGTGGCACGGGTGCACTTTGGAGGTCACGGACGAGGACAAGTTGGATATTCTCTACGTCAGCGAGGAGACCGATGCCAACGTCGCGTACGTTAATACTCACGCCCAGCTGGAGGCCATGAGGGACGAGGCGCTGTCCTCGCTGCTGCCTCTCAACAATCCGCAGAGCGCCAGTGCCAACATGACTTCCTCCGCAAACTCCAATGACGCATCGCACGTGGAAGGTCCGAGAGTGCTCCTAGTAGGACCCGCCGACTGCGGAAAATCCAGCATCGCTCGAGTCTTGGCCTCCTACGCCGTCAAACTATCACGAACTCCTCTACTCGTCGATATAGACGCAGCGCAAAACATGCTCTCCGTTCCAGGAACCGTCGCCGCATTCCCACTCTCCGCAGAGTGCATCAACGCCGAGAACAATGCCATGTGTTCTCTGGGGGGGAACAGCGGTGCAGTCGGCATGCCTTTGGTATTGTGGTATGGATCGGCAGATTTGAGCGCTCATCCAGACCTGTACAAGGCGCAGATAGATAAATTGGCCATGGCGGTGGATGCACGTCTCGCTGGAGACGTGGACGCGCGAGCGTCAGGAATCATTGTTAATACCTCGGGGTGGATCGAAGATCTGGGATACACTTACTTGTTGCATGCCATGGAGGCCTTTCGTATCAATGTCGTTTTGGTCGTTGGTCACGATAGATTGTATAGCATGCTGGGAACGTTCTTGAAAAAGAGGGCCAAAGAAGAAGAGGCCAGGACAGAACAACTCTCCGAGAACGAGAGATTGTCGCAATCACAACAATCCAAGCCGTTCATGCCCAAATTGATTAAACTTCCCAGGAGTGGAGGCGTGGTGGCCAGAGATGCCGCCTTTCGACGAACATTACGTTCTCAATCCATCAAACAATACTTTTACGGAGGTGTCGTTGCACCCAAAAATGATGCTGCCTCCACCGCAAAAACAACCACGACCACAACGCAACAATATCAATTCACACCCAGTCTCATTGAAGTTCCCTTCTCTCAAATACATATATACAAACTATCCAATATTTCCCTATCGGCAAGCATGTTGCCCGTATCTGCCAAACAATCCACAGATCCCATTCAACTCGTTGAAGTACCCACTTCCGAAATTAACACAAAACTCCAACAATCCATACTGGCAGTATGTCATCCCTCTGCAGTCGAAAAGTACGAAAAAAGCGGTGTAGCACGAGATTTGTACTTATCCGGGATAGCCGGATTTGTGGCAGTGGAAAAGGTCGATGTCGAAAAGGAGAGATTCAGTTTGTTGAGTCCCTGCGTGGGGAGTTTGCCCAGTGGATATTTGTTGCTGGGTGACATTTCTTGGTTGGAATGACTTGTTGTTTGTGGACTAGAAACTGCAGAATTATTATTAATGCTATTTTACATGGATTGAGGGTGGGATGAAACCTTACAGGAAAGCACACTATACGTGGAGATACTATTTTGCTCTTGACTAACAGCAATACTATCTTTCTTTTGTTATGGGCCTTCGTTGCCACACATTCAGCGAGTTACTCAATTTTGCATTTACTCAACATGAATTGCTGCACCCAGGGTTCACTGAGATCATAAACACAAGTGAGATCATGCTCATGAGCTGGATGCGTTGGGGTGCAAGTTGCATTATCTGGAAAAGAGAATGGCTCTTTTGAAAGGTTATTTTGATAAAAATCGCCTTCTCCGATTTCTCGATTGTGAGAGTACCGGAAGGTCGTAGCGATCAAAACGCGTGGACCCGACTTGAACACATTGCAAAAGAAGCGAATACCCCTATCCAGTCCCATGTGTTGAATTACATCCCTGACATGTACCAAATCAAACGGTGTGGGCTGTTCCTTCAGTTTATGCTTGGGAAGTGTGCATTCCGTTGCATCCCAAAACGCAAAGATTTTGTTTTTGTGATGCGCGAAACGTCTCTTGTTCACTTCGATGACTGCATTGGCAACATCTAGCCCGAGGTAAAGAGGAAGAGAGTCAGTGACAAAGCTTTCAAATATCCAATTCACATCGCCACACGGAATATCAATCATAGAAGTGACATTGAATTTTTCAATCGTCTCCTTGATCACTCGCAGAGAGGTCTGAGTGTTGTATCCCAAATAACTCCCCCCGCCGGATGCAGACACCATCCTCTTCTCGGGCATGGGCCATGCAGCCTCCGAGTAAAAGTCGGAAATGTTTCTTAGCTTGTTACCCCACGTTCCCGATGAGTAAATTTTATCAAAGTGGCCTCTTGATGGAGATTCGCACGAACGAGGGACAATCAGCCTTCCGACATCAT
>JALLPD010001204.1:0-12683 GCA_036940065.1 Cyclotella cf. meneghiniana
AGTTGACAGTTGACAGTTGACAGTTGACAGTTGACAGTTGACAGTTGACAGTTGAGGATAGAATCAAAATTCTAACTGCTCAACTGTCTAGTCTACAGTGGGAGAATGGTGGTCAACATCTGGAAAACAATTGATTACCATGAATGACATGATGAAGCATTAGCTCTGATATTTTGGAGCCCTTAATGTGTGCTTCATCGTTTCTATAATCTTATCTTATAAAACATCAGCGCAAGGTATACACCATTTACTACATTTTTAGTAAGAACACCCAGGCTGTTGCTGAGGTAGCTTTGGCCATGTAACAATAAAAATCACCCATCATGAAATGATGGGAACAAAGATACACCATAAGTATAGAAAGAAGAGGCTATAACCAGTTCTTTCCAGTACTGTCAACTGTGGAGCTCTACAGCTCAGGTATCATCAAGTCAATTGATCTGTGCTGTTCTACTGCTATTGCTTGTAAGACATCAGCAACAGCATACAATGTTATCTCATGAATGTCATGAGGGTAAAGTGCCCAGCTTTTGCTGATACATTGGACAAGGGACTAGCTGAGCCCTGCGGTCTTTCCCTTGTGCACAATAGAAGAATAAATGGAAATCCATATGGCGATCCTGCAGAACAAAACAACTCTTTAGCAGTGCTGACAAACCATGCATCAAGTGTATGCATCCCCTGGGTGGGTGTGCTAAACTCCTCAACTGTGGCACTTCCAGCAAAGCAGTCAATGGCAAATGGCATGATGCAAAAACTCACTGCAAGTGCCTCTCCCTCAGGAATTAGTGGCAGCAACATTTATTAATTTACTAGCAGGTATCAATGAGACAAAAGCTCATGGATACCACAGTGGTTTGCGTTTATCTTTGAATCTTGTGGTTCTGTGGCACTTTGGCAACCACTCTTTCATCTCTGATCCCTGTGTCTTGTAAAGTGACAAAAGTAGCTGCCTTGTAATATTCAAGGAGCAATTAAACAACAATCAACTAGCTACAGCATCTCGGGCAAGCAGAGGGACAAGAAGAGAGTGATGCTCAGAGAAGGTGATGGCTGTGGCCCCACTTGGATGCAGCATCATCAACAAGGGCTCTCATTAAACTGCATATACCTTCAGAATACACAATTCCAAGATTATATTGCTTTCCAAAGTGAGAGCGCTATCATGCAAGCAAGTTTGTATGATTCCCCCCGTCACTTGCCATCAATCTCAATGCATCCCCCACACGAGAACTCCTGAGCATTTTGCCAGCTGCTTTCTGCTGAGTACTGAATACTTAGACTGGGTACCCATACTCCCCATGACACACAATGAAATGGAACATACCATCAGGAACTCTTAGACAGCAGGAAAATTTTATCATAAATTGGTGAGATAAAGAGACTAGCAATATCTCAAACTTTTTAGTGACAGTTGTCATACTTTTATGGTAGATCTGATGGAAAGAGCATCTTTTACATTTACCATAACAGGTGACTTTCATAACTTCCAAATAATACACTGGTGAAGAACACTGGAGACTAAACACAAAGAATAGGGTTTCTGCTTGAGTAACATAGGAAGCATACATCAGTACACCACACCTGTTTTTACAACCTTAGAAGACTTGTTGGATTTTGCATGGAGAGGTGCACGTGTTGCCTTTTGGGTGGGAGAGAGTGTATTTGGGGGAGGCGCAGAGGATGAGGGTGCTACTGTGGTGGGTGCCAATGACAATGGTGTCAATGAGATGGATGATGGGGTCACCAGTGCTTGTGAGGTAGGCCCTGCTGACAAGGGTTCTTCTGCGACGGGTGCCAATGACATCGGTGCTGATGAGATTGGTGATGGGGTCACCGGTGCCTGTAAGGTATGCACAGAAGACACAGGTGCTGCCGTGATGGGTGCCAATGACACTGGTGCTGATGAGATAGGCGATGGGGTCACTGGTGTCTTTGAAGTAGGTGATTCAAATGGCGACAATGTTGGACTGTCAGACAAACTGATGGTGAGAACAGAGTAGGTTGAAGTTTCAATCTTGGTGATCACGGCATCAATTGTGCCTTGAGAAAGTGATTGAATGTAAGTGTTGAATGTTCCAGCACTAATAATTGTCTCCAGCACAAAAATGGTAGCATTAAAAATTTGCTCTCCACAGTTCGCACAGGCCTTTGAGACCATCGTAGTCATTTCAATATATGTTGCATCAACTTCTAGAAGCAATCGGCCTTTTCCACCTTGGGACTTGTGATCACATATCAAAGTTGAAACAGAAAGGATTTCTTTGGAAAGGTTCGGGTCAACCCCAGCCAGAATAGCTTCTATAACACTAGATGCATCGCGATCAAGGGTTGTGTTGACCTTCCCATCACATGAGTAATTCTCCCAAAATAAATTGGCAGTTACCTCTATTGTAGTAGTATATGATAAGATAGGCTCTGGGGATGGTACAAGTGATGGACTCAAGGTTGGCATGCTGGTGACAACAGTGAAGCTTGAGTGATGGGAGTTTCAATTGTTCCATTAGAAAGTGACATGATATTTGTACCAAGAACTCCATTGTTAACAATTGTCTTCAGCACCAAATAAGTGGACTTGAATATATCCTCTCCACAATTGTTGCAGGGTTGAGAGACCCAATCGAGGTTGTCTCTCCTGCTGGCAACAATTCAGAGATTGGCCTATCATATGGAGGAAGAGACTTGATCGGTACGGCACACAGTTCCATGACACTGACATAAAGAAGATCCTATACCCAGACTTCAGAATCCATCCCCACAACAACAGCTTCTTTGATAACTTTTGCCAAACTTAGAAGGTATGTGTTGGGAAGATAAGCAGAAGTAACATTCCAATGCAATTCCAAGCAGACTGTCATGTCAATCGGTGCCACTGGTCTTGTAGGGCTGGTTGTTGGTGATGGGCAGAGCACCATTACGTGCTCACATACAGTATGCATGACCCAATCTGCAACTGTGATGACGCGTGTGGACACTATTGGATACCTGGGATTGCTGCAACCCCTCCCACTAAAGGTGACAATGCCTACCCGCAGGAAAGGCTCTAGTGGCCCCCCTTCAGGTCTGGCCAACACAAGAGGGCCACCTTTGCAAGCCAGAAAGCATCCGTTATAACTATTACTGTCAGGAGGTGAGGCAAAAGGTTTTGAGCAACAAGAAACATTACATACCTGAATCACCCTTGCAGGTGGAATTTCCAGGTGCAAAGGCACAGAGCATGTCAGCTTTCATATCTGAATGTTTCCACATAAAAGGTGATTTGGTGCAGGCTCTATTGGTCACATACTTAAGATTTTAACATTTCCCCATCCTGTCACTTCCAACAGATCATCTTGTGCAGCAGGAACGTTGGGGTCAAGATTCAATGTGATGGGTACATTTTCATTCATTTCTTTTGGCAGAAATAGAAATGCCACATCAAAGCCAAGACTGACTTCAGTAAAGTTTGGATGGTAAACAATATCACCGCCAACTTGAGAAGTATTGGTCAGAGTTATAGCGGTTTCTCCAGATGTGTGATTCATATCATGGCGATTGAAAATTACATGTTGAGGAGGATCCAAACTTTGCTGTCTTTGACAAAGAGGCAATGTGCTGCAGTCATCACAGCATGAGGCGAAATGAGGGATGCCGCACACATTGACAGATTTTCATATTCTAGAGCCAAAAGGTAGGGACGACTGTGTGGTGAAATTTCTGCACCCACAACAATGGAGTTTCCTGTGGCGTGGTGGCTGGGGGGCATCACGAGCATTGTATTTTCATGTGATCAGTTATTAAGTGCAACGTTTGATTGAAGAAAAAAATGCAGGTTTCATGAAAATTCACGTATGATGAAATATGGAAGAAATCATCATGTTGACCGGCAGTAGAGAGGGGTGATGCAAGGAAGACAGTCGCGAAGAGACGGATGGAAGTTTTCATGATTCAGCAAGGTCAGGCACACAAGTGGGTACAACTCAACGATTGAACTTTTATGAGACCAACTTGTATGTTTGGCACTTCACCCACATCGTTGATTTTTTTACGTCCTCCATTTTTAATCTACAAGGTGTGTTTAATAGAAAATTACCCTGTAGTCAACATGCCTGCTCTGATCTCTTCTTCCATGTCCAGAGATTTGAGTAGGAGTAACATCAATCCCCCAACTTCTGTGCCAATTTTTCGACTGTGATCATGCTCTCTGAATGGCCGCCAAGTCAAACATCCAGAAACACTGTCTCGAATTTTTTTCTTATCTTCTTTATGTTGTCTTCTCACAAGACCAAACAATCTGCCCTTAAAATGATTTCTTAAGGAAGAGGCTTCAAGCAAAATTTCTGTACATACTACGGGCTTCACTAGAACTTTTAGGCAATGGCCATTCTGCCGTACTAGACTAAGGTACTATCTGCAAAATAGCCACACACAAAAATGTTTTCAATGTTAGCATTTTGCAACTTTTTCACTGCGGTTGAAGGAATTATGCTTTTTTAATGTAACCACTTTTGTTTTTTTTGCGTTTTAGCCATGTTGAATATGAAATTAATACTGGTAGTTCAAATTGAAAAAATACTATATCATCATAGAGGTAAAAAATATGGGGCTGAATTTTATGTTTTTTTATGTGTTGTTTATACAGATTTCTGTGTGTTGAGTTCCTAAAAAAATCATGACATAAACCATAATGTATCGCTCATTATGTCCACAGTACCTAAAATAACATCCATTTCTAAGACCTCTTTTCTTGTTATCCTGCTTCTACTTCATGAAGTTTGATCATGGTTTTCCGCTCTGCATTCTTGTTTGTTGTACAGCAAGTTGTGCTTCTCCTTTTAATGATTCATTATCACAATAGTCTTTGAGACAAGAGTAATCTGTATCATCAAGCTGTCTTACTCCCTGAGCATTCAGCATGGCAGCATTTATTATGATAATGCTGATGACACCTCCTTCCTATTGATCACAGGAGTAACAAAAGAAGTGTTTCATATGCTCCTGAATATTCTGCTTTGACACAAGTGTATTGATCGTGCAGGTCAATGAAAAGAGCGACCACGTTAATTATTGCCACATGCAGAGCTAGGCTTATTTTTATTTTTCATTGGGAGCACAATGAATGTAAAACATTTGTGTTTGATATTTGGATCTGTTCCCTCTGTTTGTTCACAATCTCTGACAAAGATATTGAAATTGATTCCTCGTAAATTACGGAATCATCCATTTGCCAAGGTAGAGTTTCCCAATAAAAAAATGGCAAAGTGGGCAAAGATGATTCAGCAATGTGAGCCTATAGCAGATGATGTCATTGGCTTCATGGATGGCTTATCATTATATCTGAATGTTCCTCTGAAAGGACTGAGAAAAATGCCATGTATAATGGGTATCACAGTGATGCTATGGTGAACAATGTTTTTGCCTATGGGGCTGATAGTAAAGTATTATCTGTGGCCATAATTTTGTTGGAAGTGTTCATGATAAATCAATTGCTGCAAACTAATTGCCACCTATTTGCACTGGAGCTTGTTGTTACAAGATTTGTGTTGATCAAGGCTTCCCTCTGACTGGAGAGCAGATGGGATGCTGGTTGGACCGTTTAGTCACAGATCTGCTGCAAACTTGGCTCCCGTTCTTAGAGAATATCTACTATATCTCTCAAACTGTTATATGTCTTTGAGACAAGCAAGTGAATGGGGCATGCATGGTTTACAAGGATCCTTTCCCCGGTTCATGTAACATTTGCCAAGTAACTGACTGAAATGAAGTTGCATTATCCAATCAATTGTGTATCTCTAAAACTTTAGGACACATGTGATAGGATGTAATCAGACAAGTACAGTGTTTGATCCTGAATATGAAACTGTCATCAAATTGAATGGTAATGATCAAATTAGGAGATATTATTATTATAACTGCAACAGCAATAACTATTTATACTAGTGAATTTCATCAATTAATAGTGTTCACAAAGATTATAACTATCATGCATTACTTGTCACTATAATTATTGCTGCAGCTGCTGCTGCAGCAGCTGCTGCTGCTGCTACTACCATTGAATTTTTGTGTATCCCCATTGTTCGAACTCTTTTGGGCCACTGTATACATTTTCTTCAACCTCTTCTGTTTTCTTTTGCGCTTCTTGTCTTTCTTCTTCTGTCGTACCATCTTCTTCATTATTTCTTTTGATTCATCAAAATTGCAATCTTAAATCGGCATCTGATTTGAACCAATTGGTAAGTAACAAGTTGAGTCATCCCATCGCTGGCACTTGAATAATGGGGAGAAGAAAAGATTGTGTCAGAAGTTTTTGCAATGGAATCACACAGATGTTCGATTGATTTACCAACATTGGCACATTTGTTATTGGTACTGTTTTTTGTTTTAACAAACAAACTCAGAGGTCGATGGGAATCAATGGGTGTTGTACATCTTGGAGGAGATCTTGGGTGAGACTGTGGTAAACCAAGCTGGTCCTCTTCCTCTGGGGAAAGAGATGCATTAGCTTCATTAGCTTCTACGCTTGCACCAGGATTGGTGTTGTCATCAAGCGACGGCATGTCGTCCTCTTCAATAGGGTCTTGATTGCCACCAGAAGATGAATCATCCTCATCGCTGTTTAGAGAGGCCGCTCCGATGAGTTTCGCTTCCATACTATTATGGATGAGCCTCTGGACTCTCTGGCACTTGAGGGTGAAGTCCTGCACTGGACCTGAATTACCAATGGGTTTCTTGAATCCATTGCAGAGCTTATCCTTCTAATAATGATGGACATCACTGATACTCACACCTCATTCTCCTTAGACTGCTCCTTGTAGAGTGCAGCAACTTGTTCCCATGCAAAGTGGCCAGTTGGGAGGATGCCTTTCATGATGCCATATAGAATCTCTTTCTTATAATTCTTCGCTCCTTTTGTCTGTGTCATCATGGATCTTGTTGCTTGAGTTCGGACAAAGTGGTAGTGTATAAATTTATGCACTGTATAAATTTTATCAGGGGGGTCTGTGCATGGTGGATATCATAAATTTATGATCTGGGTTATGCGATGCTTATGCAAGATTTATGGAAACCAAAAGATAGACATAATTTTTGTCGACTTTAGGTAGTCACCCAATTAGAAAATATTCACAAAAAAGTGCACAAGGGGGAAATTCGCACGCGAAAAGGTGGATGGTATGCGCACAAATAAAGCCTATGTGCATATCTGTTCAGTTGGGATGACGAAAAGGCTACAATATAAGACGTGTTGCGTATAAGTTTTCTTTGTTGCAAATTATGGTTTGATAGTCCCACAGTGATTACAACGATCCCTTATCAGCTGCACACGAATGCAGGTATGAAATGAATAGAGTGCTTAACATGCTAATTCGATTGAGATGTTTGGACGAAGTTTGAAAATAATATGTGCATGCCTCTGCGAAGATTACATTCGCCGATGACGCCTAATTCTTGAATGCCCACCCCCTTCATGCCCCATTTCCTCCTCATCTTCGCCATCAATCTCTTCTAGTGGCCGCGGTTCTTGCAAGTCATCGCTTTCACGTACAAGCCTCGACGCATTCAACCTTCCACGACTAGCACTTTCTAATCCAGATCCATGCGATGTCGATCCTGCATTCTCAGATCGAGATGCCTCAGTAGATTGCAAGGGTTGAGAGTATGCAGTTCCCTTCCCAGACAATTCCCTGTGAAGCCGAAACGACTCCGTTACAAATGACTTGACGGCATGCATCTCCAACGATCCAATATTGGTAACATCAATAATAGGTTGCACTCTCGAAGGCTGGCTCAAAATCTGCAAACTCAATGTATGCACATTTTTCCGTATCTTATCCATCCTCACAGTCGCTATATCCTCCAACAGCAATTTGATACGATCGGCATCAGGTATTTCTGAATCACCCGAAGCTCCTCCACCCGAAGATCCGGTCCCGCTTCCAGCACGACACGCCGCCAATATAGCCTGCGCGATTTCGGCGTGACGAAATGGCAAGAGTGACGAAAAATTGGCCTCTCGTGGATCACGTTCAAATCGCAGCACCTCCTTCAACACGTCTGCGTCCATCCATGAAGGAGGTATTATCTTTGCCAATTTTCGTCTACGCAGCATCACGGCGAGCCAGAGAGGGACCACGGTGTCTATTCCGGCGCGGAACGGGCCCACTTGGCCTGATATTAGGCCAAGTGACTCAGGGTGGTGAAAAGAGGGGATGATGGCTATTGGCTCGTCTCCAGCGAGAAAGGAGGAGATTGCTATGCTGCGGTCGGGGGAGAGCGAGGTGTTGCCGAAGAAGGAGACCGATGGAGGTGCTGTTGTCATTGTTGTTGTCGTTTGTTGTTGGGGATGATCGTTGCGAGCTGTTGGAATTCTAGGGAAACGGCCCCAAAGTTCCCATTATTTTATTGCTACTATGATACTTCTTACTTAGGCATTCCTGGGTTTTTCCGGACAGAATTCTCCGCTTTTCCCAGACAATTCCACGGATTTCTACAGATAATACAAGACTAAAAATAGAGACTCCACGAAATTCCAAGAGTCACACAGACACAGAAAGAACTCCAAGAAGTTGCACTATACAAAAAACTCCACACAACATGCAAAAATGTTGACTTTCTACTATTATTTTAACTATCTATTTTAATCTCACAATTACAAAACAGATTGTCCTATTTTTAACGCTCCTACTGTCTACAATTTGGGGACGCCCTACCTAGCCAGTCAACCTACCAACTCGCAAGAATTCTATCAGCTTTGTCAATGGAGTGCTGCGAAAACTTTCCAGGCCTGCGGTGCCGGAAGAAGCCGGTGAAGGGCATGATGATGACTCCGAACATACATCATCCTAAGGGCACAAGCTATTGAAACAGACCTCTCCGGAGGACAATATTGCACTGTGGCTATTGCAACGATGGGAACAAGATTGGGGAAAATCTCAGGCGCGACTCATACGAGAAGAAATGATGCCTTTGAACCATCAACCCATGATGCCCTGGTTTGATCTGACTACCAAATTCTCCCTGACTTCATTGATGGAATTTTCAAATGGCAATCCGCATGGAAACTCATTTGAGACGTTGGAGAAAATGCAACAAGATTTTGGTGAAGATTGCATTCTTTTACCACAAGGCTCCTTGCGAGTCGGATCGTAGCTTGCCGGAGACATTTTGCAATGGCCCGGATACCACGACGGAACATGGTGGGTACAAGATGTGTCATCTACGTTGCCGGCATTGGTTCTGACTTGAGCCCTCTCCAAATCTTGAGAGGGTGAGGATTTGAGCTCACTTCACGTGGTGGATATGTGCGCGGCTCCCGGGGGGAAGACGAGTCAGTTGTTATCCGCTGGATTCGGACACGTTACGGCCATCGAATCGAGCGAGCGGAGAAGCAGACAATTGGTAGAAAATCTGAATCGGTTGGGCTTGTCGGAGCGATGTCAAGTGATTGTTGGAGATGGACAGAATTTTATTCCTGCGGAGCAACACGGTGAAATACATGGCATTGTGCTCGATGTTCCCTGCATTGCAACTGGGACAGGAGCAAGACGGCCGGATGTGCTTTGACGGAGTTCTGATCTGAAGGAATTACTTCAAATTCGGGAATCTCTTGCTGATCATTGTGTTGACAACATTTTGGATCTGGGAGGTATCTTGGTTTACGCAACATGCTCCATTTTAAAGGTGAGGCACAGCTTTTCTATTTTGACTTGATCCTTGCATCACATCTCATTTAACTAATCCAACTATGCCTTATAACTTGGATACAAAGGAAGAGAGCGAGGACCAAGTTACCAAACTCATTGCTCACGGTAAACAAAATGCAAACTATTCATCTGTGACCACACTACCAATCCATCCCAGCAAAGTGCCAGGCTTTGAGGCTGCAATTGACGAGAATGGGTGGTTACGAGTCTTGCCGGGAGTTTTCGAGGGAGATTTGCAATCTACTGATGGGTTCTTTGTGGCTAGATTAATAAAAGAAATTTCATAAAAAGCGGTATGCTGTGAATTCGATGACATACGATCATACTATTGCTCATTCTTTTTATTGATGATTCATAAACCATGATTATGAAAAATGATGCTTTTTGGAGTCATTTGCCTCCCGGGCAATAATAAAATGAGAAGATGAAGAGTAAACAAAGATTCAAGAAAGAAGTGATGGAGATATAATTTGGGAAGATGAATAGTGAACAAAGATGAAGAGTAAAAAGTGATGTGTCGTGAATTCGATCCTCTCTAGTGTTGACATTGTCCTCTATATATTGTTTATGAAACAATCATGTAGAACAATTGCACACGAGTGAGTTTAGGGAAAACCAACATACCATATTCATTAGGGTTTTTAAGTATTAACAAAGGTGTAAGCACAAATTGTTTGCATGATGATGTAGAACAACAGAAGAGACGAGTCATACTATGCAGTTCATTCGACAATTGCAATGGTTGAATTTATATTTTTAAAACTACAATTTTAAATATTAAATGGAGTAGTTCTCTAATGAATCAAATGACAATCAAATCAAACAAATTTAGGATCCTGCCCATATGAATGAGGAAATTTGTCATCAAATCAACTCGGGTCTCTCGACCAGCATCATAGAAATAATGACCAGACACAAACAAAAGAGAAAAACTGATGTTAGAAAGAACAACAGTGGAAACAATCAACCCCAGAAGATGACAATGTCAAAGCTCCAATCAAAAACAATAATGAAAATAGACCATTCCAAATGGAGCACACACCAAATCAAAGCAACCTTCAAAGATTGAAATGGAAACAAAGTAACAGAATCAATCCCCACGTTCAGCGATGGCAACCCAATAGATCTCTTACTCAACTTGGAGAAACAGTTGCTTAAGTTGCAAGGAGACTGGAGCAAGGAGACAGATGGATTGATTTCCTTTTCTTTCCTTGGAGTTGGGAATTTTGAAATTCAAAATTTTAGGAAGCGATGGAGGAAGAAAAAGCTTGTCGGGTCTCATTCTTTTGGTTTGGCGTCAACAGAATTGAGCTCCTCCATTGACAGTTGTCTTGATAATAGTTTAAAATTATGCTCCTTCAGAACTCATTCGCAAACTACTTTGCTTTGCTTATTGAAGTGAACAACTGCGCCAACAGGTACATAATGGGCTTTGCAAAAATCATGAACCGCTGCATCTCCACCGAAAGAAGTTTGGACTACCTCACCATTGACAAAGACATCGTATTCCTAGGGACAAATGCCTCCCACAAGATCCAAATCTTCCACAGCCCCAGAAACCTAGGTGGTTCCATTATAAAAAAAGTTCAACAAATTTGTTTGCTTGATCGGTCTAAGTCCAAATGTTGATAACCAACTAATTTTATCTGGCAGTCACTTGCAAGATGCTGCCGGATAAGGTTAGTTGGTTATCAGCAAAACTACATATCCTTAACCTGTCAACACCAAAAGTGATCTGCATTGAGTTGATGACACAAATTCTTCAATGTCCAAGATCGAAGTTTGCACCGCACTTTGGATGAGCTTGAAAGCCGCATGGATTCCAAAGCAATCAAAGTTCTAGGAGACAAAAACGACTCAGGCATCATGACCTTCAAAGGTACCATTTTCTTCATCGTTGCACCCTGGCTCAGGGACCTCATCATGAATGCAGACACATCTGACCCGTTTGAGTTGATATCCATGCCTCTATTGGTTGCAAAGGATTTGACCGGGAGCCACTAATTCAGTACCCCCTTTTAAAGAGCATGAGTGAGCAGTCACACACAGAGGAGAATGTGCTCTTTGGGCTTGGAATGCAGGCATGAGAAAAATCCACAGAATCCAGTACACTGTCCATCCAGAACATGAAAAAATGGAATCCTATCAAAAAGAAAGAATCAGAGGAACATCTCAAAGAAACAAGGAATGGAATCTTGGAGGAAGTAATGCGGAACATTGCAGTCAGCATTGCCAGCCAAAATGAGGAATTCGTGCTTTCCATAGAACTCAGGGAAAAAGAATTCCCAGCAATAAAAGAGAAGGAAGAGATCAAAAAGAACAAAGTCAAGGACCTCCACCCAGAAATCCTCAACATGATTCTAAATGCATCAGCCTCCAACAATGAGTCAAGACCATACGATCTTCCTGATTCCTGCAAGGCCGTTTCAATCGAAAACCAGCTTGTCAAGCTGATGAAACTAAAATTGCAGTTCAAGAATTTGGACATGGGTGATGTTCATATCTCTTCCTCATTAGTACAGGCCCTCTTCGGAAGCAAGTTCACCTACCCAGCAAAGACCACCGAGGATTAGTGATCTACTTGGCCAAACAAGAAGGAAAAGGTCGATCCCCGGAAGAGATCAAATCATCTACAAAGCAGATAATGCATGCACCATCAAACTACAGTTCCCTGCTTACTCAATTGGAATACTTCTGGGGAGCTTACTGCATCTTTTTGAAGAAAACAGCCTTGCAACCCTTGTGATCAAGAACATCATCAAAGAAATAGCTGAGCACAAAATCAAGTTCAAGAAAGCAGCAAACAGAGACAAGACTTGCCACGAGATTTCTTTGCGCTATTGATGTAAGGTTTCAAGAGTTCCTCCATCTTTGCAAACTTACCAAGGACAGAGACGACATAGATGACAGAATTCACAATGTGAGCGACTTAATCCAAGGAGTCAGATTTGGAAGCTTTGCCATGGATCTTCCTCCTAATACCAAGTCCATTGACTACAAAAA
>JALLPD010001205.1:0-12700 GCA_036940065.1 Cyclotella cf. meneghiniana
AATATGTAAGCCCACTAAAAATCAAGGTGATGTGTGGTGAGTTACACGACAATCAGCCATAACCCCTGAACCAATAGGAATTACGGGAAGCCCAGCATAAGGGCAGATTGGTCATCAAATGGGGAATCTATTTTCATTGCATTTAGGCAAAAAAAAACAGGTTCACGGGCTCAAAACTAAAATTTTTGTAAAATGAGTGAGATTTTGTAAAGTTTGGCCTTCTCAAGGGCATGGCCTACTCACTGTAAAATACGGTACTTATGCTGATGGTGATTCCAACCAACCTATGCCCATTCTCCTTGGCAGTGTATTCACATGCAACTTCTATAAAATCTTCACCACAATCCAAAGTCAAATTTATATAATCTGATTTATGTGAATACCTTGCTTATTTCAAAACAAAGTAAATTTTGATGTAAATAACAACAAGACCTAAAATGCCAAGAAATCTTCTGGCATCCAGAACACTTTTCTCAGGAAGATCAACTCTTCTCCAATGCCAAGAACTTACACATGTGGCAATGCAGCACTATCATCAAGCATATGTATTAGCAAAGTGACTGGAATTCAAACCATGCTGGGTTCCAAACCCCGGCAAGGTGTTGCTACAGTAACAACAGAGGCAAAAAGAAAATTGTTCTTAAGCATCCTCCCTATGTTTTCTTACACAGATAGGCAGATGTTGAACTCTTGGTATATGCAGGATGGGTTCTTTCTGCATGAAAAGAAGGGTAAAGTAGCAAGACATTTTCATCATTACAAAAAGCAATGAGTTCCTGTCAAACCTGCTTTTTCTGGGGTAGGATTTATCCCAGAGTGACTAAGCCAACACATGGCCTCAGTTTTTGACAAAAGCAATAACTGAATCAAAATTGTTCTAGATTTTCAAACAAATAACATAAACAAAGACATTTTGATCAATTTTTCCTTGCCAGTGAGGATTTCACAAGTCTGCTAAAATCTGCAAAGTAGGGTCGCACTAACACCTAGAACACAATGTATCATGCACATGTCTAACCATCTTAGTGCAGTGCCTGTCTTGAGCAAAAATGCTCTTAAGACAGAGTTAACCACTCCAATATAATCCATATCTGGATTTTGAGTAAAATAGAAAATCTTCCAGATGGTTTCAAAACAAAAAAATGACACTTGTTATCACTAAAAGCTCAACTTCAAACATTTTACTGATGTTTCATAAAACAAGAAAACCAGGTTGACTGAGTATAGGTGATTGTGATAAAAATACCCTGTAACGGAAGAAGTACATCGGCGAGGTAGGTATGGATACCGAGCGGATGTCAGACCTGCTGTCACGCTTCCGCATGGATTCTGGGAAGGTGCATCAGTGTTCGGGTTTTGACGCACAGGTATGGATTCCTGCGTTGTGTCACGGGAGTTATGCACGATTAATCATGGGTTGCGAAGACCCTTAGTTCATCATAATTCTAAAAATACCGCCACTGCAACCGAAGTTGCATGGCGGGGCTACTGGCCATTACTGTTTTCCTTAGTCTTAGACCCTTTTCACCATGTCCGCTCCCGCTAGCCTATGCCCGGATCCCCCCAGAACAAATCAGTTTAAAGGATCTCGGAACATTATTTGCTGTGGCCTGTTGTACACCGTGGTAGTGAACGAAATGGGGTTAATTAAGTAGACAACACAATATTTATTCCGCAAGAATTATACAAGAAGCGATTAATTTTCCTAATTTATACAACATCTGCTTCACCGTGTCTTCCAGGAGGCAGTATGGTAGTCAGTAGACTTTCGTGTGAATCTTATTTTAGATCTAAATTATAGCTGACTTTCGAGTTTCTGAATTTCATCAGATCATCGTTCCTTTCATTCTAAAAACGCGATTTTGCGAGTACTTCCAGCGCTAACTCGCAGCTCTGGCCATTTGCGGGTGCGGCCAAATTATTGGTGACGATTGGTGAGAGCACTTCTCACTTGCGAGAAATCGGCCTCGCTTATACCTTCTATCTTAATGAATTGGATGAGCGAGTTGCATACCTGTCAAGGACGAACCTTAAAATGATTTATGATGCAGACCTGACATCTTTGGAAGTGCGATCTCAGTATGTGGTGCCACTTATCAATGAGCTCATCGAGAAATCAGGTCTTGCCAATGATGTGGTTTACAATATACAGAATTTTTCTACGAGAGAACAATCCTTCTCTTCGAAAATAACTGGAACTTTATTTGACGACATAGCAGCGTCTGAAAAAGAATGCGTTAGAGATCATTTATTTGCAAACAGAAACGGCAATGCAAGATGTCAGGCTGAGGTGAGCTATGAACTAAACATTTGGTTCAATTGAGTGTTCTATGGGTCGGCTATTTGTTTCTCGTTTTCCCTGCTCTTAAGATAATCGAGGAGGCATCTGCCGTCTCAACCTACATGACTCCAGAAGAAATATCTCTCGTCGCAGCAATATGTACATCCTGCTTTTTATCTTACCTAATCCCCCAATGTAACTCTATTGGGTTCCTTCGCTCCTACTTTGCAACAAAACTTCAATCTTTAGATGAACGGTTGGAATATGCGATAGCTTCAAACCACAACAACGCATCTGGAGGAGTTTTTCCTTATTCGGGACCTAGAATCAAATGTTTGGTGGATCAGGATGATATATTTACTTCTGCTCCATTTTATAGATTCCTACAACAAGGTCTTGGTGCGTTCCTATCGTCAGGGAGAGCATTCACTTTTTGGTGCGGTGAAAGCACAGAAAGAGAGTCAAAACGCATTGTTTCATTGCGGGCTGGCACCGACTTACTTAAACTTTTGGGGATGGCAATATGCCCGAATGTCGTCATTGACGGAACATTTCACGCTCCCTGCGAAGGAGATGGGGATGAAATGGAAATTGAGTCAAATTTACTAGCAAGCTCGACGATGCCATATGCATTTCAACTCTCTTACGTGGACAGATTACGATTGGTTGGTTTGTGCACGGATGACTTGGTCGTTCCAGAATATTTTGGGGAAGCCGGACGGTCTGAAACAGGTGTCGATGAAACGCCTAAGTCTAGTATTGACGTGGAAAAACAAATGTTTTATGATGCTACCCAACAGCTGCGAGATTCTCTTTTCCGATTCGCATCATACAACGCCCAGTCAGAGGAAGATGTCTGCCTTGCATACAAAGCTTTGGTGAACATTGTAGTTCGCGAGGGAAAGCCGTGCACCATTCAGTTGGAATTTAAGCGTCTTCTGGACGTGTTATTGAAATCAAAGTCACCATTGATTGTAAAATCAATATCTGAATGTCTATCAAACCTCATCGCTAGATACAACGGAAGCAGATACTATGCAGATGGTTTATTCACGAGGGATTGCCTCATTTTATTAGGAATATGTATTCATGAACGGGTACTCTCCAGCACCAAAAGAAACACATTTCAGAAAGAGCCACAAATTGAGGGAAGAGAACAGCTAGCAAAGTATCAACCAGAAGTTGTCTGCAAAACATTCCACTTCGTGGCGCTACTGAAAATCGCCAAAACTTTGTTTTATTTTCTTCTTGATGTGGATACAATGAAGAAATTGGAGGAAGACTTGTACAATCAAGGAACTTTCAATAATTGGAAGATCGAACACGAGACGAAACTTCAACTGCTCCACGATGCCTCCCTTTTGCTGTATTTTCCTCATGATTTTTCAGTTACTGACGCTGCAGCTGACCTCCTGACGCTTGCTTTTGCGTACGACCAAACATATCTTAGTGACATCACCAACATCAAAGAATTATTTGTATGCACAAAGAAAGCCCTTGAAATTTCGGGTTCACATGATCGAAACGATGCAACGACAACGTTTAAAAGAGTTGGTGTCGTTGGTTCTTTGAAAGGCGTGATTTACATTTTATCACGACGGTCTGAGACATATGCTTTCAATTTATTATCATATGGAGTTAAATCAAAATCATATGACCAATCTTTCTGGGACGTGGCATCTATCATCGCGTCAGTTCAACCCCGCATTGCATCGAGAGTCCTAGTGGATTTAAAGACCGCTGACGCTGATATTGATGCTGATGTAGCAATGCAACAAGTACTGACACACCTTTCAAGTTCAATGATACAAAACAGACCTCAGTTTTCATTTAGCTCTATTCAAAGATTGCTCCCATCGAGAAAAAATACCGACACCAACAATTGGTTCTTGTATCGGCTTGTTAGGCACTGTTTCATTACGGGAAACTTTTGCTTGGCTCGTCAAGTTTTGGATGAACACTTGATCCAGTGTTGCTCCCAGCATAAAAGCTTCCTTTGGCTCAGCTGTCTTTCTAGACTTGCAGCAGGAGAAGATCTGTTGAGAGCCAATGGAAATTTATCGATTCCTGCATCATTGGAGAAAATATACTCCTGTCAATCTGCCATTGTTTCTTTGGCGGCATTTAGTCACAAGTCTTGCAAAAAAAACGATTTTGGTTGCCGCGGGCTATTTGATTTTCAACTAGAAGTCCTGAAGGCAAGAATAGAGTGCCTACAACTTGTTAAGACAACAAGATTTACCTGTTCAGAATTCATGCTTACCTCAGATTATTTCAACGGTGGAACGAGATCAAAGCTTCATTTGAAAAATCTACCTAAGTGTTTCATGATGCTGTCTTCGCGGTACATGGAAATATATCGCATCTATGGTCTCCATATTTGCCATCAATCTCGTTCTTCGTTGCGGGGCTTGATTTCTATGTGTCGTATACTCGGTGAAATAATTGATTCGGTGTTCTTCAAAAAGGGGCAAGACAAGTCAGAGCAAGATACGATCAAATGCTGTTATCCCATTGGAGATAGGAATCATCCTATGGGTATTCTCCTTTCGCGGATACATTCTGAAGCACTGCCTCGAATGAAAGCTGTTGAAGCCAAAGACTCGGCGAATGCAGCCGCAGTGGTGCTGGATGCGTTCGACGCTGTAATGAAGTGCCCATTACCTTTCCCCAAATCATTCTTCATGGTAAAACCTATACCGTTGGTATATGCCCAGCTCCGATGGCATCCTCCAATAGTAAGGTCAACAATGACGTCCGACGGAAAAGAGATGATTGACGTTACTCCCGGTATTCCTGTCAAACTAATAGTCAGTGGTATCATCCCCGTCACTTTAGTCGACTCGGCCAAGATATCATTTTCTCATGTCATTGCATGGCCATCTGTGTGCTACGTAGGACAGCTCGACGATGACGACGACCTCGAAGATGCGAATGGAAATGAGAGTCAAGATGATGGTGATTCTTCTTCCGCATTGAACACTACAACAGATCCTGTCACCACCTGTCTTTTACCTGAATGGAAGTTCATCTTGCCCATCGAATTAGAGCCCGTCATTGTGTTGGGCTACCATAAAGTTCGAATTCGCATCGGCTGTCGTGACATTTGTTGTGGAGAATGGCTTTTGCCAACAACGGATGATTTGGAGTTGATTTTACATGTCATTGACGAATGAACCATGGAAGTTAGAGTCTTCGGATACACAGCGAGAATGTCTTCTTTTGGTTGGTCAATTGCTGTCGCATTTCATGCTAAGGAACGAATCATGTTGTTCGGCATTTTTTCCTGATTGACAACGTCCACGTTCTGTGCAAGATGTTCGGACTATAGCTTCTATTACATATCTCGTGGTCACGATCCTCTACAATTTCTAGGACGGAGGTTGTATGTGAAATGATATGCACAGTCGCCTTAAATATCTTGCGCGTTGTATCATAACTTGATCAAAGAATATTTTTACATTACATATGACAATTAACTGACACCTCTCATAACTATCAGAGATCAAAAGATAAAAGCTTGTGCAAATATCAAGACACACCAGGGGAAGGATAGGAAAGTCCTTACAGATTGCACCTTCTGCGTCCAAATCCAGGAAGCCTGCAGGCTTGACAGCAGACACTATCACATACGCTAGTATGATGTGCTCAATTTCACTGGAAGATCAAGTGACAAGGTTATTTTATTTCCAGGATTTTTCGAATCTGGTGTGCTGATCGCTGTCATAACCAGAACACAATGCACACGATGGTTGGCGTAACGTTGGCAGAAGAATTCACAATATTTACTGGAATGAACTCAGAGAGGAAGCATCCCAACCAAGTTGAGCAGCAACTCGCGAACGCTATCGGAACTTAGTATGAGAATATCGGCACATGGAAACTGAGTAAATTTGGTTGTAATCAATTAACTGTTTCTTAACTTGGACCTTGAACGCGGAAGCATCCTGCGTAGACCTGCGAGTGACAAGCCAAACCTTACCGAATGTTAGAGCACCCAAGACGTGAACCATGTTCAAATCTTTCATCATTATACTTTCTTTCATTTCTTCTCTCATTCCTACCACAGATCGCATCTAAATCGAACACTCCGAACTCTGCAACACCAAACAATCCCTAATCATTTTTGGGGAGGGTGTCAATTCCAAAGTAGCCGTACTCTTCCCCATGGGCATCTCCTTTGGTTACAGTGAATCCCAGCTCTTCGAGCTCGGCCATTTTAGAGGATCTGATTTCAACTCTCCCGCTGCGAACAAGATATAGCACCTTCTTATGTCTTTAGAGAACTTCTTATTCTTGATAGTTGAAGCAAGGAGACAAATTCATTTCCAGCAGGACTGCATCGTTTTCCGGATAAAATGGCTCTCTATAAATATAAATAGGATCAAGGTTTAGCAGCAGGAAGGAAAATGCCTCCGAAAGAACAGAAGAAACAAACTGCTTTACATCTACCACAACACTCACCAACATTCGTTTGTCCATTACAAGTGTTTACTAAGGTCTGAACATAATTTCATACAACATGAACAAACATCTCCCTGTTCAATGACAAAATCGTGACATCTCTACCAATTTGGCCAAATGATGGCCTGATCACCAAAAAACTATCCTTCTACAATTTGAGCAAATTCACTGAGGTTGAGGGAAACAGTCTATTTACACAATAGTCGTTATGTGATTGATAAGCAGAAACTCATTAATGAAATAAATCTAGATATGGTAGACAATTTGAAATAACAATCAACTCATCTTCTAATATTTGGGTGAATATATGGACTAACTTGTATTGATTAGTATGCACGTAGACTTGTACTTGAAGATGTCAGCTGTTCAACACAATAAAGTGACAATCTGAAAAATTATGATGAACCAATTCTACCACTAAGTTCTGCTCTGTTCTTGAAAGAGCATGCAATCAAACTAGATAGAACTAGGTAGGTAGTATCATTAAATAGTCCTGTCTGGATATTGGAAATATCCGGACACAATACAAACACGCCCCATGTTCATGCAACGAACACCTGTTATTTTAGCCAGTCATTTGCACATCAGGCTGCACTAATTGCGTGGACACAACAGTCATTGTGCTACAAAAAACACATCACAATCACAAAAGATCGCACAATCCGAATCACCACTGTGATCGCACGACTGCAACAGCCTCATGGTCGCATAATCACAATGTGCCCTCTTGAGTGCATGCTCTCAGGATCTACCATCATAGAAGCTTCTTCCTTAAGTACTCAAAGGTTGCCCTAGGCAGCCCTTTGGTAAACATTTCTCCTAATTGCTCCACAGTGTCAATCTTGACCGGATCGATTCCCCTCAGAACAATCTGTTCTTGAAACCAAATTGCCTTGATGGCATAATTCTTGATACGAGGTGTGAACTGTGGTGGAAGAGCTCTTCTAGCACTAGAGCTCCAGCATTGTCTTCATGGAAGAACACATTCATTCTTGCTTTGCCCACTGGTAAACAAATCTGTCTACCCAACAAAGAAACCATATCCATAATGGGAAAAAGTTCTCAACAACTATGAGCTAGTGTAATAACCTCTGCCTCCATGGTTGAAAGTGCTGTCTCAGTTTTCAATTTTGATTTCCACAAGACAGGACAGTTGGCAACAGTAATGACAAAACCAGTCCTACTTTTCACACATGATGGATCACTGGTGTTCACGTGCCCATACACTCCAGAAAAATCAACATCAGGATAACAGTCTATCTTCTGCTCCCTTGAAGGATTGAGAACAAGACCACAATCATGAGTGGCTTTCAGATATTGGCCAATCCATTTAAGTGACAACTGATGAGACCTCTTAGGACAAAACATATATCTATCACACCAATTCACTGTATAGACAACGCCAGGCCTTGTGTGTCCAGCCAGGTACAAAAGCAGTCCAACAGCACTACTGAAGCTGAAATCTCCCAATGCAGGTCCACCATGAGCATCCTTCACACAAGATTTTCCTTCAGCAGGAGTGAACTTTCCCAAAGTTGTGCTAATATCCAATATCTAACCCTAGAGTTTCAATCCCTCTGTCAATAAAACCTGTCTGCTTCAACTCTATCAGACAAGTCATTGGATCTATCTCTATCCTAACTCATAGAAATCAAGTGGCATTGTTTTCCTGCTCCAATGAGACACTGGTAGAAATCAGTTGGTCTGCCAGCTCATTAATGCTGGATTCATCCAGTGCCCAGAAAATCAAGCCATCCACATAGCAGATTCACATGACTTTTGCACCAATAAACAGACAAAGATCAAATGTTGATTGTTCCATGCCACACAAGTTCATCTTCTCTGTGAGATAGAGCCAGAAAGCTCATGGACTTTGGCAGAGAGTTCTCTTGAGCTTGAGATTTTTCCTGGCTACCTGAACCCATGAGGCATTTCAACATAGACATTCTCACCTTCTTCTCCATCCGCATGAACAAATGCAGCTGTGATATCTCCTTGTTTGGATTTCAGACAAGTTGAACTTCCAAAATGACCATCAATCGAATGGTAGTCCACAGAACTACAGGTGCATAGGTCTCAAAGAAACCAATACCATGTACTTGCTGGTCTCCATGAATGCAAAATCAAGCCTTGAACTTCTTGATGAGCCCATCTGGGGAGCTTTTCATTTTAAATGTCCAAGTGGAGTCCACAACATTAGCTCCCTCTGGATGATTGACTATATTCCGGACACCCATCTTCTTCAATGACTCCATTTCTTTGATATCAACTTTCCAGTATTCATCAGCAAAAGGACTTTTCATAGCTTCCCACTAGTTTGGATTGTCTGCCTCAGATGCTTCTGCCTTGGCCTAGAGGAATAAAGGATCGACCCAGTTGACTATGAGTTCTTGAGTCATCCCACTATAATCACAACTATATGCAGCAAATGAGATAAAACAAGACACTGGTCTCTCTAGTAGCTCTTCCACTGTGGGAACATCCTGTCACAGCTCTATTGCATTTATCACGTGATCAGATTCTTCCATTCATTTCTTGAGTCACTGGTAGTTTATTGTCTTGCATGCAACTGCGCACTTGTAGGCTCTAACTGACATGTCTTGACTCTTTGAGCATACAAAGACATTGTGGCATCTATTCTCAAAATCAATGATGGGAGATGGTTTCTTCTTTTGATGTCTTCTTGGATATGTTGGACTGATGTGTTCAACAGTGTCATGCTCATCTGCACCAAAATTATCTCCAGAACCAAAATCATCATCTGAATCACGACCAAAATCACCTCCAGGATCTCCATCAGTTGGATGGATTACTCCCTTGATGTGATGGAGCGAGTGATGCATCATGGAAGTCATCATCATCTGAATCTGATACAACCATGAGAGGTGGGATCTCAACCTCATCAGCAGCAAGGGGTGCTGGAGATGTAAGAACTGGAACAGGAAGCCATTTGGATCGCTCCCTCTCTTCTGTGATATCCCACTGATGTCAGAGACATTCTCGTCTGTCCCTTCTTTCTGATTCATCCAACTAGACTTCATCCAATGGTGGAGGGTGATAAATGATGTTACCAGAGGAATCAAATCCATCTTTGGCATAGATATCCTGATGTCAAAAAGGATGTTGCAGATGGTGTCTACAAGACCTTGTCATACCCTGAGCTGAACACAGTCTGAAACAAATCATTGAAAATCATATGATACTGAGGAGAAACAAACCCTGTAGTAAGATGTTGAACATCAGCCACTAAGGATGAATGCTCATCTGAAAAGCCCAAAAATTGGCCCAGTCAAGACTGTTCATTCCATTTTAGGATTTTCTTGCCATCTTGCAACTTTGGGTCATGAACAAAAACTGAACAACCCCACACATGTGAATGCAACAAGTCCTTATGATCAGCATTATTTTGGTGAGTAATCCCAATGAAGTATGCACTGAAGTTTGGCTTGGAAGATGATTGTGTATACAGGCAGAATGCTTGATGGAAAATCAACACAAAGACAAGTTTTCTACTCCTTGCTCAGACCAATGGAGACAGATGCAAACCATGAAAGTCCAAGCATGTAAATGATGGTTTGGATTGCTCTCTCAGTCATAGCATTTTGATGTTTGACCCCAACTCCCAAGAAACTCTGAGACAGATTTTTCATTTTACACTTAGCATGGAATATATCAAAAGTAAACATTCTGTTATCACTGTGCAGGTGAGAGTTTCAGCAGCAGCTATCTCCCAGAGACATTCTTCAAAATGCACTTTGGCCATGATTGTTTTGCCAGCACTTAAGGAAACCTGACACTCAACCCAGATGTTACCAGTTGCCTCATCATGAATGATAGTCCCACCATGGAGTTTGTCACGAGCATCCTCATACCCTAAACCAGAAAGCAAGCATCCAGGTGTGTTCACTATGAACTAGTCAGCAGAAATAAAGTCTCTAGCTTCATATCCGTCCCTGTACAGAAGACCATCCTTTTCAGGAATTACCTTGCTCTATTTGACCTGAGGACTGTGACATTTCTGGCATGCTAACTCACATGAATGACAGATAGGGATATGGCAGATTGGTGTTGTTGCAAATGTGAGAGTGATAATGGGAGGAAGAATCAACTATCAACTCTCTCCCTTCATTGTCAATGGCCTTGGTCTCTTGCATCATCTATTTGATATGTTGCATGCCGAACCCCTATTTCCATGACCAGTTCCTTCTGATGATCTGAAAGAGATTTGTTTTCTTCCATACCAATGCAAGGATAAATGAAATCTCTCCAAACATCTTCCCATGAACCATAGTCCACAGTATCCACCATAGAATGAAATGATAGTACCTGAAACATGGAAGATATCCCAGGTAAATCACAGAATTCCAACGTTGAAACAAACTGCAAGTCAATCTCCCTCTGTTCTTCAGCAGAAACAGATGGATTCAAAATCATATGCAGATTTGATGGCCCAGATTCAATGAATTTCAATGTTGTGATCTTCCAGGTAAATGATGACCTGTTTACCAGTGATGATGCTTAAATAGTTGTGCATCTGATGGTAGGTCTGTGGACTGAATAGTCAGATATGGGCTGTGGGCAAGTGATAGTCAATAGATGGGAGGAAAATGTCTTAGTTCTTGTCATTCTGAAACTTATAGATGACAGTCCCAAACCAACCACATAATTTGTTATAATTTGTCTCAGTGACATCCTCTACTGGAATATTCACCTCAACATAATCAAGGAAGTCAGCCCTATAAGGAGTCAGACCCAAGGATGCCCCAGTATCCCACACCAGTCATATGAACCACCATGATTGCAATGTTCTGTCTTGATGTCAAGATTGCAATGAAGCACATTCATATGTTTCAACACTGACTTAGCTGTAGATTGCTCTTTCCACTCATAGAATTGCTGTGTTTTCCCAAATGACCCATTATGCAATATAATGCTGGATATGTTGGAAGCAGGCTGAAAGAAATGATGGTTCTGTTTGCAATACTCAAGGTGAGACTGAGCATTCCTTTCTTTCCATCACTTATGTTTGCACCAAGCAGAGATGAAAATTTTTAAACCATCCATAGTCCTCAATTCACTTTGATGACTACACCTGAGCATCAAATGATAGTTCAACCTTCTCCTCCTTTTCATTTTGTGCACACATTTTTGCCATACCCATGGCTTGCACTTGCACTAGGATCAAGAGAAATGATGTTGTGGACCACATTTAAAAGGTTTACATAGGGTGATCATTGACTGAACAAAACAATAATAAGTGCCCCAACAACAACCGCCATGGCACCAAAACAAAAGTAAAACTGTCACAAAGAAACCAATCTCAATATATTTAAGAAATCTGTGATGATGTTGGATACATGGGTTATGACCAGGCCAGGCCCACTTTCCTAGTTTAACAGCTTCTTGAGGTCAGATGGGAAGGCAGCAACTGTAGGACCAGCTACAGCTTGCTCATGACATTCACCAACAGCTAAACATTTACCCTTGTCAAGTGAGAACAATCCATTACTACTGGGACCAGTTGAAATATGATTCACTGGAACAACACTAGGAGGAGATGGATGAAGTCCCTGGTGATTCCTTTGCTATCTTCTGATGATAAGGATGAGTCATGTTCAAGGCAGCAGGAATGGAAGAGGGGTTTGAAGTGATGGTGGAATGAAAACCAGAGGTATGGGTACAGTTCCACGTGCAACCCTTGATACAGTACAGGTGCCAATGTTGTTGAACTTTTCAATGTCACTTCCTTATGGTTTTTGACAACCACTACCTCCACCAAACTTGGAACTTGCATAGTGCTTCCCTCCAGAATCAGAGCAAGTACTGCCAGATCCAGACTTCTTCCTCATTTCTTCCTCCCATTTCTTTTTGTTTGCCTCAATGCAACCTCGATCTTTGGGCTAGGTTGCAAATTACTGTTTTTGTTACTGTCTCCAAAACCCCCAAAATATTACT
>JALLPD010001206.1:0-12749 GCA_036940065.1 Cyclotella cf. meneghiniana
ATATATTCTCAGGATAAGGTAGGAATCCTGCCCCAGTTGAAGTTGCTGCCCTACGAAAATGGCCTGTATCCTGCCCAATTCTGGACTTTGTATATAATATTTTCATGACCACTATGACAGATTGGTTATTTTGTATTTTCCCTCAGCCTTAAACCATATCAAAAATAGAAAATACCACCGGCTTATTAGGTAAAAAACAATGCACCTCTAAAGATTATCAGGTAAAAAATAAACATAGGTAGTTGTTCCCTGACCTCCTTCAGCTCATTATTCGCGTTAAATCGTCCATGGGGTCGGCACGAAGGGCTTAGAGACGGGCAGGTTTCTACTTACAAGTCAAAAGAGAGGCCATCTGCACCAACCTCTCAAATTATGTCGTCGATGTTGTGACAACCCAAAGGTTTTCAAATTGTGTCTAAATGATGCTGCGACTGACATATATGGGGACGCTGATGATAGTCACCGTATCCAGTGGACATAATCTCCAACAGCAGGGCCTCCGTCTTTCTAGCGCAGCATCGGAAAACGAATATGCCACCGCCATCGCAGATTTTACCGATGAAGTGATTCTCGTCCCGAGAGCGTCACGTGACGAGAATCACAGCGGTAAATCATCTACAAGACGAATCCAAAGTTCGGATCCAAGCGATCACTATTTTTGTGGGATAGGATTTGCAGATGCTTCATCGAGCTGTGCTTATCCATGTCCGAGTGGATCAAAGTCAGAGTGAGATATCTGCTCTTTCGATTATCTTTGTTGCTATGAAGCCGGTCGAAACATCACCCAGTCTATATTGTCGACTAACTCGCCTCTTATCCTTCTTATTTCGCACCTTAACCACTGATTAGATGTCCTTCTGGTTATCTATGCTACTTCGATACCCCCTGCGACATTCATGATCTTCCGCCAGAACAAGATCCATCTACTGAACAAAGTGCACAGATGTCCATGCCATTATCAATACCCAGTGCCACTACGCCAGCGCTCTGGCCAGAGGACGATTCCAGATTGTCATCATTCTGTGGGGACGATTGGGCGCATGCCAGTGAATCTTGCCAGATGTGGTGCCCCGACGGGAACGATGATATTTGTCCGTACGGTAAGTGCGAGAAATTTGTGTTGTCTTTCCTGCCTGCGCGAATCCAACAGCAATTCATCTCTGAATGCATTGTTCCGTCACACCACTATCATACTTTTAAAGGGCAAAGTTGCTTCTCTGATACACTTTGCAAGTACACCAGGCCTCCAACAAATCGTCCTTCACATCCGAATCCGACTCGATCGCCCACTGTGCAGTGAGTTGTTTCTCTCTTGAGAGCGCCTTTTAGAAAAACTCCAAAGTTCTTGATTTTTTGACTAACAGAGTAAAACTGCATGAATGCTGTTAGCCCAACTGATCCTACAACATCTCCAACAATCGGTCCGCTACTAGAACAACCATCGAATCATATGTTTTGTGCAACTGATGTACTAAAAGCACCTGAAACATGTGAGCAAGAATGTTCTTAGTTTTCTCTTCTGGCATTAATTTTTCTGGCTGAAACTTACTGCGTCAAATTTTGTCATGTATCATGTTAAAAAGGCTCACTCGAAACACATTGTCCAAACGGAGTTTCTGATTGCATGCAAGGCGAATACTGCTGGACGAATGTGATGGAGTGTGATGTTCGCGAATTCATTCCCTTTGAGGAAGGTGGTTTACTTGGCAAGCCAGAAGACCCTACATCAGGAATGACGGATAAAGAGCTTGCTTTGTCTCTAGGGTTTACTTGGCCGTCGTTAAAGGTACGTTCAACTTAGCCCGACCAGTGGCTCACGTAGCATTATGTCTACTAACTGAACAAGTATTCTTCAGGAATCCGATCATTACTTTTGCGGAGTTACACTCGAGAACGCGAACAGTCTTTGTGCTATACCTTGTTCTGATGGAACAGCAGTGGCCTGTGACCACGGTCAACTTTGCTTCTATGGCACTGAATGCGATGCAAGATTGCGACCAGATTATTACATGACTGATTCTCCTGTTGCACCTCCATCTCCAGCACCCATAAATCGAGAGGACAGAAGAAACTTTTCGTTCTGCGGAGTCGATTGGGCTGAAGCTAATACATGCTTGACCAAATGGTGCGGAAAAGATGAATCTTGTCCAGAAGGGAAGAGCTGCTTTGCAGACACTGAATGTAACGTACTGGATCAGCCGCCTATGAAACCGACAAAATCGCCAACTTGGTCTCCAGTAACATATGATGACGAGGCAAACAACTTTTTTTGCGGTGAGACTTATCTGGATGCTTGCGAAAAATGCTCGATTGAAACATACTGTCGGACGGGCAAGCACTCCGAATGTGGACCAAATTCTTTTTGTTGGCCTGGGGTGACTTGCAATGTAAAGGATATGGAGCCAGAAATAACGCTTCGACCTACAATCGATTCTGCTGAACCAACGAAGTCACCGATACCTTTTGACGATCCCTCTAATTTTCGGTTTTGCGGCTTCAATTGGACCGATGCAAGCAGCAGCTGTACTGATGGAAGAATTCCTCGATGGTGTCCAACTGGGTCTGAAAACGAATGTCCTAACGGTCAGCAATGCTTCGCTGACACGTAAGTATCAGTTTTTTTGTGGCACTCTTCAAATTCTGTTCATCGAACTTAGCGGACAGTTCTCAATGAGCTTTGTTTTCTATAGTATGTGTCATATAAGTACAGTTGTCTTTCCCCCTTCGCTTGAGCCAACAGTATCTCCTACTAATTACACTTCATCTGCTCCGACTCTTCCAGCGGCTGCCTATGATGATCCGGTAAGAAACACCGCAAGCGAAGAATGCTTTTTTGCTCGCAGTACTCTTCGTTCCAACCCTTTTTCTCAGATCTTCACGAGCTTCTGTGGGCCGACCTATCTGGACGCATCAGCTGCCTGCTCAATTGATACGTATTGCCCAAGGTAATAATCTTGTTCGGAGATATTTTCACACAGATGATCCAGCAATAAACTCCATTTATTTGCGCTCTGTTTCTGTCAGCGGCGTCCATGCAGATTGCCCAGAAAATCAGTACTGTTGGTCAGCAACAACATGCAATGTGCACGATTTTTGGCCCCCGCCTACTCCACGGCCATCGAATCCCCCATCACATCGATACTTTCCATCAATAGCTCCATCTGGAGAGCCTTCAGCCAAACCTACTGCGATGCCCACCGCAAGTCCATTAGGCGAAAGCGATCCCCGCAACTTTATGTATTGTGGCACGTCTTGGGTGCGTCGTTTTATGATCTCTGTGTGGAGTGCCTCTCGCCATTCGTGTTCTCAGAATTTCACGGCCAATTCTTCTAGGATGACGCGGCTCTTCGATGCCGCATAAAATGTCCCGATGAAATCTGTCCAGGAGACTTGTCATGCTTTGCTCAAACTGGTTGTCCAGCAGTACCAAACGACTCCTCTGCTCCTACAGCCTCCGGCACAACTTCTGTTCCCACATTTCTTCTTTCAGAAAGTAACGCATCCTATATAGACATCAACCAGACTGATTCACCATCGAATTTTTCATTGGTTAACAGTGAGTCGAACTCCCAGACAGTGTCAGCTGCANCAGACAGTGTCAGCTGCAGATTCGGTTTCGACTTTGGTTTCCACTTCGCCGAGTGGTCTAAGCAAATCAACGCTTACGTTTCCTATGAGCGCCAGCCCAACTTTAGCTCCGGAAAGTATATCTCTATTAAGTAACTCAACTGCCCCAACCCTTACTAATCCTCAACCAACAGTTACTGAATTAACCTGGAGTTCTGGCGCGCCCAGTGCCAAGCCTCATGCCTCTAGTTACGAAGTTTTAGATTTGCCTGATGTCTCCTTGAGTTCAACTCCCAAGCCGCCATCAAGCAATCTAGAGCTCGTCCTAAATACTCTACGGAACGCTAGCCAATCTCTCGAAAACAAAATTTTTGTTGTCGAGACTAGGGGAGGGAGCGTGCTCAAGTCAAACCTATACACTTACCGGGGCTTTGAATCAAGTATCATTTACTACTCAACTGTTGGAGTGAACGCGGATTACTTTTATCTGGGCGAGCTGGATGCAATTGAAGCAGGTATTGTTAATCTTGCACTATTTTTATCAAAAGTTGCCACGGATACTATTGCATACGAAAGTTGCGACCCGAACAAACTAGCATGTGGTATGTGGGCACTAGATTCAACATTCTACAACAATTTTCGCTTTCAGTGCTCTACTTCATCCGGAAATGCAGGACTCGAATGTCTTGATGCAAGCATTGGATGTGCTTGTATACTTGGAACATTGGACTTCCTTATTGGCTCGAAGTCTCCATCTGGATCGTCTTCATATTCTCACGTGAACTTCTGTCTGTCGGATCCCTATCAGTCTATTTGTTCTAGATACGTAGATAAAGGAGAAGAGTTGAGATGGCTTGTCCCTATGTCGTACTGGGTTTCATTTGTTCAAAGATACAGTTCATCTGTTGCTGACACGTACATCACTGGCCTGAAAAAAATTGTCCAGGGAGGGATGAAAGACACGACTTTTGTGGAATTCGTTGCGGAGATTTCTGTGTTCCCTTTAGCTGAGAAAGCGTCAAAAGAGAAATTTCTAGCCAATTATTTCAAAGTGAGGGTGGATTTTTTGAATGTCACTCTTTTTTTGGTCAAAACTTTTCACCCAAACGTTGGTTATCTGAACTTACTTCTCATACCAGATTGTGGAACTTCTTTGGAATAATATGCCAGAACTGTCCACTTTTGTTCCTTCCAAGACGTTAACCACCAGTTCCGTTCCGTGGAAACCTGTAAGCACCACTCCTGCTCCATTGGAGATGCTAACCAGCAGTCCATTATCTTCACCCACCGAATTGCCAGTAAAAATTCCAGCAACCCCCATGCCATCCAATTCAGTCGACAATCAATCTCTGGTCAACTACTGTCCTGTGCTTTGTGTTGTACCTATAAAGACAAGCGAGTGTCCTTCGCCCGGTCAAAACTTGAAACCTTGCTTTGGCAAATCAATATTGGGTGTAGATGAATTATGCTTAGCGGTTTATGGCGAGTGTGGCACTAGCTCAATATCTGTCAACGACTGTGCAAAGTCTTATAATGTCTTTCGGCGAATAGATTGCTCAATTTTGGTGGACTTGGAACAATCAACACCAGAAGAAGCCCCCAAAGCAAGCAGTCCTGCACTGGATGAGCTTCCGCCGACGTCTTCTCCAACAACTGGTTTAGTGTCATCAATTTCTCCAACCCGTAAAGAACACTGGAGGGTTGACACCCCACTGTTGACGTCAACAACTTCACCTACAACTGAACAATATTCGAGTTTTGGGGGTAAAGTCTGGTGGGAAAATATTAGCTCTTCTGGCCAAAGCACTCAGCCATGGCGTGCTCTCTATACAATCATAATACTTGTCACAAGTGATTTTGCTCACTCTTAATAGAATCTAGCTTAAAGTTTGCAATTCGCTACCGATACATTCGCAAGATTCACGAAGCTAAAGCAGACTGTTCAGAGTACATGTGATGGCACCCACGATTGAAAAAGCTAAAATTATCCATGCCACTTTGATCCATGCTTCGTGCCGATCTCCTTCGTTTTTGATGGTTGGCACTTCATTCTCGATTGTAATGAAAGACAAACACGGGAGGATGAAGGCTATCACGAATGCCATGCTTGAGCCAATGAAACTTCGAGGAGAAGAGTTTTGGTGAATTTTCGCAAGTGGTCTTATTTGCAGGCATCAAACTGAGTGAGGACATTAATTTCTCTCACCTCCATACATATGCTACGCCTCTAACCAATACTGCACCGAAATAGCATACTGTAATGATAAGCAAAGTGCTGAAATAGTGCACACATGGATTTCTGAAAATGTAGTCTCTTTGAATAGGATCATGCCTTCGTATGAGAGTCGCTCCGGAAAGCAGGCTGGTTTCGTCTGTAATGCCTACATGAGGGATCGCTTCTTCAATAACTTCGTCCTACCAGAAAGAGTAACAACATCATTATCAGAGCAAGAAGAATGCTATCAATTGCAGCGAAGTGTTCATATCTATGTATCCATAACCTATCGAAGTAACAAGAAACTCACCTCTGTGGTAATGGCAGCATCCAGAACAGTTTTGTTTCTGTTGAAAGTGTGAAATAAATTCCAACAGCTCTGTCCCTCGGTTACCTTTTTATGATCAAAAGGTCCAGAATGATGATGCGAGCGATGGAACCAAACATCAATTATTTCTAGTAATGAATCTCTACAAGGGAGAGCCATCAGTGGCATCGCCAAGGTGATTGTTACTCCGATACCAATTCTCCCAGCAGTGAATAACCAGATTTGTTCATTATCTTCCTCCTGTTTGACCCCTATTGGCACATTTAATAGAATATTTCCCTCTGCAGCACCTCCTGCGTACAAGTAGCCGAAAAAACCGATTCCGTACATAAGTAGGCAACATACTACAGTTGCGTATTGTAACAGGTGTTTCATTCGTTTACGTGTTGGTTGCGACAGAGCGTTTTGAATTGAATTGACGTTGAAGTGACAGAGGAAGGAACATGTGACGATAGGAAACGAGAAGAGAACCTCCTGCATTGTAGGTATTTTGAAGTATTCAATCTCAAAGGCATTACCGTCATGAACATTTGCCATGAACATTTTCCGCAAAGCCCCACGACCGAGTGCTATGCACAAAATTAAAACAGACGTAAATCCCACGTAACAATTGTATCGAAGCGCATGGAGTGACCTCTGGAATAGGAACGGGAGTAAGAGAGCAATAATGCCTAGAAGGACATAATCTCCGTTGTCAAAGCCCAACCTCGAAGCAAGTGGAGTTAGCATCACCAAAGGAGTCCATATATCTCTAATCAACACCATATACCCCACAATAACAAACATCAAGAAGACGAAAAGCAACCAGCTCACTGCCTCCTCCATCCGTTCACCAAAGGCACTGCGAATTACCTCTCCATAAGATGATCCTCCTCGTCTTCTGCTGGAATAACACAGCATTACTAGTCATTATAGAAAAAGGTGAAGACACTTCATTTATTATGTGGAAAAGTGTGCAATGCTTAATTCAACGAGATTTTAACTCACGCAAACTCATGTAGGTAATATATGCGGAAAAAATCATTGAAATAGAAGTAAAGAATACTCCACATTTGCTGAAAACAATGGGTAATGAAAGCACTCCCTTATAAAACGATAACAGACATTGAAAGTAAAGGAAACAGACGTTGAACAGCACAAGGCCAGTATCTACATTTGGAAAAAAGGAGGATTAAATCGACTCGAACTTACGCCGCCAATTATAGACGCAATTAAATTAAACGTCCCGATAAAAATAGTCGAGGGACGATCGCCATGAGGGCAATCAAAGCATGGGGTTAGGTGATCTTGCGGGTTAGGATTAAACAGTCGTTGATCATTTTCATTCACAATGGGGTGTAGTGATGTGCCAGTTAGGATAGGTGAAGACTCATCTTCGTTGTGAATACTGATGGCGTTGTAATGATTCATGATAGCATGCTGTTTTTCGTAAAGTCGGTGCGAACAAGCTGTCGCCCGATAATAATTTGATTGCACAGAACAAAGAATAACAGACGAAATTGTTAATCAATCTTAAGGCGCAAAGGCAAGTTTATATTCGTTCAACGGTCTTCCCTCTATGGAGCGAGGATGCTCTTGAAACCTAAATGTTATTCGTTAACAATGGGTGACGCGGATAAGCCACGAGGATGGCATTGTATTGTACACAATACAGAGAATACCATGCGTGTGTAAGTCTTCTCCGCTGAGCAACGAGGACCACAGACCCGTGTTTGATGCTGTTTGATGGACGAGGACAGACGTGTGATGTTTGGTGTTGGTCGTTAAGGTGGTTCGTATTGAAATTTTTACGCGCGCCTTTCATCACACGAGGTGTAAACATACATTTTTTCGCCCGGCTGGTGAAAAAATTTGCATTTGTGTAAAGACGAAATGCGAAAATGAGTGTTTAGTAGAGTATGCTCCAAGTACGTTCTCAATAGAGGTAATTGTGTTGAATGCTTAATGCGCGCGATGCGAGAGAATGATGGAGGCACGCGAGAGCTACTGAAAGGACAAGATAAGACCCATAGCCGACAAGTGGTTTCCGGTTCTTGGCAACATCTCACATACTAAAATACTTCCATAACACGAACGGCGGTAACCTCTCAATCAAAAAGTCAATATGGCCAAGAAGGGAAAGAAGCAAGCTGCGCCAACCAAAAAGCGGCCTACGCTGGCCAAGCGATTCAAATGCCCATTTTGTGCGAACGGTGAGTGTTGACAATGAGGTACATAGAATGTTGGCTTGTTATTACGGAAAGGATTGTTCGATTAAGTTATGTTTTCAGATGAAAAGCATTTCGCATTCATGTGCACGCTTGTCTCTTAGTACGCCAAAGCTTTACTGACCACATCTGTGGGTTAGTACTAATTTGATATCAACAAGATCAAGGCTTTGGAAAATATTCTTGCCGTGTCCATTCCTGATCTGTGATGATTTTTATTCTTCAAACCTTTAAATGCCCCTATATTACAACTTCCTGCGCACTAAACAAATAAATTTATCATCTTCAAACAAAATTCAACAGAGGACGTAGTTGAAGCCAAAATGGATCTGAAAAGCGGCACAGGATCCCTGTCATGTCGTATATGTTCTGCGTCCTACCAAATGCCCATCCATCATTTACACGAACCCATCGATGTCTTTAGCGAATGGCTTGACGATTGCGAGGCGGCCGAGAGGGGGGAGGTGGCCGCGGCTCGTCCCGGAGAGAACAAACAAAAACAAGATATGAGGCGAGTGGTTCACAATACAGATCAAGATTATGGCGACGATGAAGAGGATGACATTCTAGAATCTTCGGGGGTGGGCAAGAAGAAGGGAGTTGGAGTGAAAGGCGCTGATGCTTCGCTGGGATTGGATGACTCGGACGATGAATCTGATGAGTGAAGCTAAGTGCAAAGATGACTCAAAGTGATAAATACCCATGTGACAACGTTACGGATATTTCAGGGGTGTTGCCATGAACTACGGAGTTATTGCCATTTTTTGTCTAGCTAGAGAAATCAAATCTTATCACCATGTTTTAGCTTGCGTGTTCATTGTAGGACATTGATACGGTGATAAAGTGCGTTAGCTCACAAGTCAGTTGTAATGACATGCATTTCAACAGGGGCTGCTTCTGCCTGGAAGGATACATATTCCTTCATCTACCGTTACCTTCAATGATTGGCACAATCGTTCTTCACCTAATAGACAAATGGACAACAGTTGATTAAGTACTAATGCAATATCCCAACTACATTGAAATGAGTGTCAATTGTCACTCCTTTTGTAGAATGCCATTTATTTACTTTCCCAAGGTTGTGTTAGTCAAAAGTGCATGCATTACTGAAGATTAAAATGTTTATGACCAATGTCTACATGGGATTCTTTTGACACAGTTAGCAGCTGCTAAAAAGGTCGGACAGCTGGCCCACTATCAGTGCCACATGGTACAAATCAGCCCAGTAGCTGGCCATGTGAGATGCACAAGACAACACAACTGTCCATTGAGGTTTTTGGTGGGTGTTATCGTACGGATGGGGGAAGTTGAAGGAAACATGGCCAATATCTAAGGGTTGATCACAGCTGTGGGTGGAGCAAGCATTCAAAACTGAAGGATGAGCACTAATGTTATTGCAGTGTTTAAGCAACACAAAATTTTCATTAATACTTTCATATGTTGCTTAAACCCTGAAGCATATCCTACTTTGTGTGCCTGCAATCATCACAAAGATCATGTAAAGAGCCCCTACTCAACTTTGTTCAGTTTACATTTCCACTCGACAATGGACACGATGAAAGCATGGACAGAAATTGGTGATTTGTTATTTCTTGTCAAATGGCATGGTACAAATCACCAGAATGGTCTTCTCAAGGCGAGTAGAGCTGCAATGTTGAAATCATTCAAAAATGAGTTAAAAATGGGAACAAACAGAATGTCTTTATGTGAGGGTAAACAAGATTTTTACTAACAATGAAATGTCTTCCAAATGTTGTTTTGGTGGAAGAAACCCTTAGGTATGTACTCTCTATGTCAATTAGAAAATTTCATCAACAAATTCAGCTGGGACGGTCACCATTTCAGAGGAGATGCCATATACTTTTTGGTAAGTTTACTGGTGACTGGACTAGTGACTAATTAAAACACAGGGTTGGTTATGTTATGAAAGACTTGCATTGGTCTAACACATTGTATTCTAATATTTATTGTGTAGATATACCAGCCCTACTAAATTATGATTTTTGCCTTGTTTCCTGTATTTTTTGGAGAGTTGCTGAGGTCTTAGTGATTTTTTGCTGTTTCAGGCTAAAATGACCTCCAAATCATGTATGGGGCCAGAGATACCCTTCTAGACAACAAAAGCACAGGGGATGTGGATCATTTTCAATGTACTCCCAAGGACTGAACACTGTGACTTGTTTCCCTGGCAGTTTCTTGAAGGTATCAATTTTGTCAATGCTTTTTGTCTGTCAATTGAAGCAACAGAGTAAACCCAAACACATTTTGCGATGTTATGCATCTTTGATAAATTATCTAGGGGATGGATCATTTTTTATTCACTTCTAATGATGGAGCTCCACGTCATTTTTATTGGCACTTTTTGGACAGTTGTTAAGGATTTTATGGGCATATCAGTGATTTGAAGCAAAAAATTTCTCCAGAACACATATTGGACTGCATCAGCCCATTCCGACAACAAAACACTTGGGAGTAGGATCATTTGTAATGTCCTATTAATGATTGAACTTTTCATCTAAATCATAACATGTTTTTGACAGTCATTAAGGTTGCTTTGGGCATTTCTATCTTTTGAAGCATGAAATTGCCTCCAATAAAACATAATGGACTATATCAATCCTTGCCAATGACAAAAACAACTAAGAGATAGATCATATTAATTGACTTCCAATGAGTGAGCTTCTTGCCTATTGCCTTAAGTTTTCATGCAGTCATTGCAGTTTTTATTTTGCTGCACTGTGGAACCAAAAATGATCCCCAAAATAGGTATAGGTTCATATCTACCATTGAAAATTTAATGTCGGATGCTCTAGGTCTGACATCTGGTCAAGTGTATTGCTGGAGATTACTCTTATAAGAGTATGATGACCCCATCAATATGAATGCAATCAACAGCACAGCTGTAGATGTCATTTTGCAATCGGACTTTGATCCTGTCAAAGATGACAGGAAAAATTGGATGACCTTACCTAATGTTTATGTTATATCCTTAGTTGGGAATGTTGACAACACATCAGCGCGTGTTGCCGCAGTGTTGACAGTGTTGGCTGAAAATCAACCGACATCACCATATCACCAAGATCATGACTAGATTGATGTTCATGTGTTGGCTGATGTGTCACCACGCACCTGCCGAGCATATCCATGACTCATAGGGCCCTTACTCTGATCAACACAACAGTCATCTAAAAAAAATGTCTTCAAATGCTTATTAATGCACATGATACCCTTTTCACAACTTTCTCGCACAAAATTATGCTGTTACAGCTTGATTTTCTGCAAAGTTTAGGATTTTTCTTTATGTCCAAGAGAATCAGCCAGCGATTTGGCCTACGTCATGCTCACATGAAATGACCTGACAGAAATTGATGACATGTCGGCCTGAAATTCCTGACATTTTCACAACATTTCGGCATGTCAGCAGCTGATGTGCAATTTTGAGGGGGTCAGCTGACATAACAAGACACCAATATTTCCAACTAAGAGTATACCACAAGAGAAAATAGCAAATTTAAGTCAAATAAAAAAGAAGCCATAAACTTATTAACTGTCAATCATAACAAAGAAGATATAATCTATCTCCTTTCTACCAAATGAGATATGGAAAACAAAAAAAGAGATCCAACCTAAAAATGATAGCCAAAAGAAATGCTCTTACTTTTAGCCCAGTGAGATTATTCTGAGAAAATCAATAAATTTCATTTGTATTTTCATCCTTTACTTTTTCTTTCTTCATATTTTATTTCTTCCACTTAAATCTTTTTGTTTCTTCTTGTTTCTTCTTATTTTTTCATGTTTCTTTATGTTTCTTCTTGTTTCTTCTAATTTCCAATTATTTCTTCTGGTTTCTTCTTGTTTCTTCTTGTTTCTTCTTGTTTCAACTTTTTCTTCTTGTTCCTTCTTGTTTCTTCTTATTTCTTCTTGTTCTTGTTTCTTCTTGTTTCTTCTTGTTTCTTCTTGTTTCTTCTTATTATTTCTTGTTTCTTCATGTATGTTCTTGCTTTCTCTTGTTTCTTCTTGTTTTATTTTGTTTCTTCCTGCTTTTTCTTTTCTTCTTCTTCTTGTGTCTTCTTGTGTCATCTTGTTTCTTCTTGTTTCTTCTTGATTCATTCTTGTTTCTCCTTCTTTCATCTTGTTACTTCTTGTTACTTCTTGTTTCTTCTTGTGTCTTCTTTTTTTTCTTTTTTTCTTTTTCTTCTCTTCTTTCCTTCTTTTCATCTTTTCTTCTTTTTCTTCTCTTTCTTCTTGTTCCTTTTTGTTTCTTCATTTTCTTGACTTTCTTTAACTTCTCAATTTTATTCATTTTCTTCTTATTGTTCTTTTTCTTCTTTATCATCTTTGACTTCTTTGTCTTCTTTTTCTTTGTTTCTTCTTTTTCTTTTTCTTCTTTTTCTTCTTTTTCTTCTTTTTCTTCTTTTTCTTCTTTTTCTTC
>JALLPD010001207.1:0-16103 GCA_036940065.1 Cyclotella cf. meneghiniana
ATAACTGTAGGTATAGGTGCCTATAGTTGAGGTATAGGATTGAAATCACAACTATAGGTCACCCAACTATAACTACTACTATAGTCAAAAATGATTGACTTGCCAATAACGGCAAACATTATCAATTCCCTTGTAGTTGACCAATTTATGCAATAATTGTGGGAACAATACAGAGACTTTTATCACAAGAAATGGTAATAAAGCTTATTCAATATGTAACTCTAATATCTAGAGAATGTACAAGATCTAAATTTAATACCTAGAGTGTTTATTTTCAGGATAAAATTATTACATCTCAGCTTTGCCACATCAACTGCACCAGTTCCACAGCTATCTCTGTCCTCACCATGATTGAGCCATAAGTGATTGTTCCCAGGCCAAACATCAATGAGTAAGTTGTGGGGGCAAAAATCATTGACAAAGCAAACAAAATCATTGCCAAAGCAAGCAAAATCATCCCACTTGAACAAATTCATCCCAACCCAGACAAAAGCAAAATCATCCTGAAATTCCAAACATCACACCAGCCAAATCAATCTGAACACATGCAAAAGTATACCCAATGCATTCAAAATCATTTCCAATGCTATCAAAATAATCTGATTTTGCTTGCATTGGGGATGATTTTGCGCACATCTGGTATAATTTTGCATTTGTATGATTTCATCACATTGTATATGATTTTGCTTGCATTGGTATGATTTTGCTTGCAGTGGGGATGATTTTACTTGCATTGGGTATGATTTGATTGCATCTGTATGACTTTGAATGCATTGGATATGATTTTGTTTGCATCAGGTATGATTTCCCTGCATCAGATATTATTTTGTTTGTATCAAATATGATTTTGCCCACATCAAGTATGATTTTGCTTGCATTGGGTATGATTTTGCCTACATTGGATATTATTTTGCTCGCATTGGGTATGACTTTGATCACACCGGATATTATTTTGCTTGCATCGGATATGATTTTGCTTGCATTGGGTGGATCGCTTTGCTTGCATTTGGGATGAATTTGCTAGCTTTTGAATTGGTTTTGCTTACATAGGAAATGGTTTTGCTTTCACCTGGGATGAGTTTGCTCACATAGTGAGTGAGTTTGCTTGCATGGGGGTTACATCAGGATCATTTTCATTGCATCATGGTGATCATACCAGGGATGTTTTTGTTGGAATTCCAGATGATTTTTGCTCCCACTGAAGATTAAGTTTCATGTGTTAAGATGTTTTTCTTGCAGCACCTTGCAAAACTGATGATTTCTTGCATCACAATAATTTTTCAGACATTGGGATGCTTGAATGAATATGACTTTGCATGCTGTGTGCAGGCAACCACGAGTGTGAGAAAGAAGATATTTTAGCTTCTTGAAAAAAGAATAACATGTAAAACTTGTAACGATGTTCTTGTAAGAACATTGGATGAAATAGCAGCATTGCAGGTCGCTTCTCCAGAAGGACAGAGCAGTATTTTTGGTGTTGTCTGCTCAGTTGCACAAATTAAAGAAGGGGGCAACTTTTTGTTTGCATTTCCTGTGGGCCGATAAACAACAGAAGCACCAAAATGATAAAGAACAATGGGCGCAAATGTGCTGATGGTCCAGTGTGTTTTGTGCCAGCTGCTTTGGATCCTCTTTTGCTGTGGCTAGTGGTAAATCCTTTGAAGAGAGTCATATCATATTTGATCTTGAGGATCAAGGGGGGATCAATATTGATGGTGAAAGTTCTGTTCTTGATCATGACTTTAGGACACAGGTTCAGTTTGTGGAAGTAGGTTGGGAGCTTGATGCTTATCCCAATGCCATGGATACTCAGCAAAATAACAGCAACATGTTGGAGATGCCCAGTTAATTCTTTGAATAAGATTTTTCAGCAAAGAGAATGCTTGACTGGAATCTAGCCAAAACAATCTCATCAATGAGCACAATGACAGAACCGGATTGAAAGTAATTGTTTACAAAGCAATGATCTATCATAATCGGATGTCTGGTTTGAATGTTTCAGCAAAGAAGAGGTGCCTTTTCACCTACTGTGTACAACCATTCAGTACAAGTCAAGCAGCATGTTGGATCACCTAACAATAGAAAAAGGAGAGATCCTTGAGTCTACCAAAAAGGAGTTTTTTCTCTCTTTGGAGAAACAACTCAACATTACCCTGAATGCCACCCTTCCAGACTACCTAATTGGAGGTATTCTTGAGCATGTTTACCATGGAGTCCGACAAGACCTGAAGTTGAATTGGTTGAAAATGCCACAATCCCCTCGGATTACAATCTACAAGGAAGCTCAAGCAAAATACCTAGATGGGTGCAAATCCATCCTACAAACCTTTCAATGCCAACCCCATCAATCAAAACATTTTTCCCGGCACTGAAAAAGCAATATCTTTTGCCCGCATGCCTGCAAATCAGATTCTCAATTATTTTCTTGCTCTTAGTTATGAGTGCTATTTCCATTGTGTAGGTTTTGACGAAGATTGGATGAGTTGTCAGAATTCATCATGTTCATTATAAACATGATGTTCATTGTTTATTATTATGAGTTCTTCCAAGATGCTCACAGAGATGTTAATGAGATGATGACCAACAATCCTGGCACATCCAAAGAAACAAGAGTTGTCATACTAAGAGTTTGGTCCGATGGATTTGAGGCTCACAATGTAAAAGGCAATGCACAATTCAATAGTCTTCAAGTGTTTACTGTGAAACTGAGAGGACCAAAAGACCAAATGCTTCCCTACGCTCTTTGCTTGAAAATATTGAATGTCCGAAAAATATTAGTCAAATTGTTGGAAGAAGTTGCAAACGGTGAGTCCCAGATAGCGGGGAATGGACAAACTAGTTTTCCCTACTATTTCTTTGTTGGAATTAGTGAGCAATGATTACTGTTTTAACACTGGGATTTTTCAGAATGGAAACCACACAAAGCAATTTGGTCATTCTTGCCTGTATGATACGTCCTTTACTCCATCATGTGCACATTGCCAGCTTCAGAGGATGGAAATAATTTTGAACAATTCAACTAGTGTGTCCCTTGAACCATGTGAAATGTACTCGGATTTGTGGGCCAAGGTTGAACATGGAAATAAATATCCAATCCCTCCTGGAGGCAACTTTAAGTTGGCATGGTGGAGCTTACATTTGAGCCAATATCCAATTCTTTGAGAGAAAACAGGAGTAAAGAGGGTACATCTGCACATGCACAAAATACATGAAGATGCTTGGAATTGGTGGAGGGCTTGTTGATGGCAAAGGAATCATTGCATATCTGAGAGATGGACTACCCCTGGTTGAATCAGAGCTATATCCTGAAATCTTCAAATGCTTCCAGGACTTAGAGTTGAACTTGATATGTTCCCATCAATGCTATGTACTTGAGCTTCCTTGGTGTAGAACAAAGCATGATTATATTCCTGTCCTGGACCGTGCTAAAGTGAAGGTGTTTTGCAAAGACTACTTTTTAATGCTCAGGCATGATAGGGAAAGCCTTTTATGGACAGTAATATGCAGAAGTTGGGGTGTTTGCACAGAGCTGGGAATGTTTGAACTTCCTACACCACACAAAAGAATACTGACCACAGAGGAATGGTTACAGTACATAAAAATAAATTGTACAACACTTAACTTACAATGTGCTTATCAACATCACAAATGCAACTCAATTAAACCCTCAATCTATTGTTACATGTTCCAGAGATCAGCTGCTGATAATATGTAGCATCTCCAATAACTATGCTCTGCCAGCAAAACTCTGTGTATTGATTTAGAACATTGAAGTTTTTTGCCAAGCAGACAACTATCTTTGATCCATGGTGTAGTCCCAGTCCAATTGTTTTTATGTAATTTTTTGATAGTGCTTTTCCAGGAAAAAATGCAAAACCCCTCAAATTTTGTGTGTGTCTCATCACCACAGCACCATCTAATGTAATCCTTTGTAAATTGCATTGCTTGGAGTTGTGGACGAGCACCTTCAATAATCGATATCCTGAGCTCAGAACAGCCATAGGAAAAGTTTTGACACAATCCGATCATGCAACTGTATTGTATTGCATCCTCATTGAAGCCCCTCTTCATTGAAACATACATTGGGAGTTTCATCAAATGAGCATAATTTGCAAGAGTAGCATAATCCGCTTCACATGGCAAGATGAAGGTATGGTACCCAAAAGCCCCCTACACAACTCCCAAGCACAATTACACTTCATACATCCCAAATCTCCATCAGCTGTCAAAGCATAGAGTTTGTCTTCAATCCTGTCATTAGATTGGCCTAACAACTGAGGCGTCACTTGACTTCTTCTGCTCCTTTCTTTTTGCACTGACTTTTTGATGAAATTGAAGTATTAGCTTTTCAAATGAAAAATTTGTCATGATTTCCATTGCTTGTTGATGATGGATAGATCAATGTTAAAAGGAATTGGCAAGGGCTATTTGCCCCTTGGCAAAACCAAACCAATCATTGGATGCTTTCGTATTTTTGGACATCACTGTTGCTTGGTATGGATGAAGACTTTTGACAGAAAATGAAAGTAGTTGATAACTTTTAATGTTTTCCTTGGCGCAATGGCACATGAAAGTTTTAGTTTCTTTGAGACTGAATGCCATTCCCCATGTTTAATTTTCTAGAATTCTTTCCAATTAGCCTTGTGATTTAGCTGATTCTCCATCTCATCAGACAATCCACCCAAAAAATTTCACTGCTTGGTTCTCGCTCATTGTCTGTCAATCCCTTCCTTACTGCATGCACCTTGCTATCAGCATGGTTGCATGTCTTTTTATGCCCTGTTATGAAGACAAGATGAAAGCTTTCATCATCTGCCAAAGAATTAATAAATTACCTCATTTTTTCATTCTAGTTGTTGATATAGGACTTCCCAACAAACGTGGTTGATAAGTGTTATCGTTCATGTCTGCCGGAACAAGTGAAAAAGTTTGTGCAAAGATGTTCCCTCTCAAGGCATAATGGTGCAATACACAAGGCAAATCCCTGTAAATTGAATCAGTCATACTCTATGTTCTGGAGCATGCTTCAGGTATTGATCAAGAATCCCAGTTTGGTGAAGAAATTCCATTCCATCCATTTGTGCAGCACGCTCCTTATTGAGTGCCAATTTTTCATCTTCTGACAAGGGGCTGTTGTCTGGTATTTCATGTAGAAAATTGGTATCTTTCCAGTCAATTTTCATTATGACCACTGCATTGTTGATGAGATGACTTTCTTGCAGCTTTTCTTCAGATTTCCATTCATCCCCAGTATTCATCAGAATCAAATCTCTCTGAAGCATTTTGTGTAGGAACTTTGTTTTTGCTGATGCCACACTGCGCTTCACTGTGTACAGGAAGTTTGCTTCAAATACCTGAAGGTGCTTGATCACATCTTCATCAATGAAGAATTTGTTGCAAATATCTGCCCAGCATGCTGCAATATCACTTATGGAAGATACATTGTCCTACTTGCTTTCAATGGTGCTGACAATCACCTGTTCCATTCCCTAACATGAATCCAGTTGTGTCCTGACAGGCAAGCAAGGATTGACACTAGATACATTCAACTCAGATAAATGACAATGAAGGTGATACAGTCTCTGGCCTAACACCTGGTGGCTGTCAATATGTCCCCCATTCATCCATGAAAATGAAGAATGACCAATTCTGCAAACAATAGCAACCCACATCACAGTATCCACCAAAGCCTCTTTGATGGTTCCATAACCCTCAACATCTTGACAAAGTGTGCAGTTGTTACAAACAAGATAACCAACTTTGAATGTGGTGTACACTAAAGCTGGTCCCAAAAAGTCCTGTTCACCCCAATGGTCCCACAAAATATTATACCATAAGTTTATGTATATTAATGTATTGTGATTAAAGTAATTCTACCCCTCTTCCCTCCAAAAAGAACCATTTGTAGCACCCCACCCTATTATGAAATCATGAAAAACCACAGATCTTGCAAATGAGAAAAAACACCTCACTTAATCCCCTCATCAAATATGGTCTATTCTCAAATGACATGTTTTATATGAAATCACACACCATCACTGAGTGTCTCATCACCAAATAATCCCCCAGAGGCATATTTCATATGAAACAGATATGACACATCTTATATGAAAAACAAGAAACATTTCATATGAAATGTTGTGATAGATCACATAAAAAACTCACACATAAATATGCAACAAAAATTAGAATACCTTCCCCACAAGGTATTTTCATGACAATATAAATGAACAAAAATATTTCTTATTTGAAAATATGAAGAAATGATAATTTCATATGCAATCTTAATCTAAAAAACCAAACTGACATACCATCCCCAGTCCTTTGTTGACCCTAGGTCCAACAAAACATTCATATGAAACAGATCACCAAGGAATCCCCAATGGCATACATCATATGAAACATTTTTGACGCATTTCATGTGAAAAAAAGAAACATTCCATGTGAAATTTGGTATCTATCACATAAAGAACTCAAACATATACATTCAATAAAAACTAGATGTACTGTAACTGCAAGGTATTTTCATCACAATAAAAATATCACAAACATATCTTATATGAAAATATGAAGAAATTAGGATTTCATATGCAAACTTAATCTCAAAAAGTGGCAAAAATTGACATGTTGTCCTCTGTTCTTCAATGTCCCTAGGTTTGATGAAAAATTTCATCAAAAACTCAGATAATATTTTTCTAAAACAAACATAGAATAGATGAAAAAATCGACTCACCATCACCTTGCATTTCATATGAAAAATTATGTATGCTTCCATGTCCATCCGTGTCTTTGAGTCCAACAAACATTTCATTTGAAAAATAAGATAAATATTTCTTTAAAAAACAAACATCAGAGTGCTAAAAAATAAGCATACCATCATCTTGCATTTCGTATGAAAATCACTCAAAAAACAAACCAGTTGAGTTTTCCATTTTTTTTACGTTTCATAAGAAAAGTTTAAGACATTTCATATGAAATTAGTACTAGATCACAGTAAGCACTCAAAAACATACATATGCAAAAAAAATACTGTCACCACAAAAGGTATTTCCATCACAACCAAAATGGACTGCAACATATTTTATGTGAAAATATGAGAATTGATGAGTTTTGCATGAAACGTTAATATAAGACATAGAACAAAAATTTGACATACCAACCCTTGTCCTTTCTTGTCCCTATAGGTCTCCCAGAAACATTTCCAATGAAACTAAGATAATATATTCCTTTTAAAAACAAGCTTTGAAGTGCTGCAAAATAGACCTACTATCACCTTATGTTTCATATGAAAAAAATTGAAAAATATCAGTTGCCTGATTTTTATTTTCTAGACCCTTTCTTTTTTGGAGACCATTGTTCAAAGTGGTTAGAAGGCATTGTCTTACATGGCATTTTTTCTGGATGTGAGTAGTAGCTGTTTTCACAGAGTGAATGGAGGTGATGGATCCTAAAACATGATGTGTGCATAGATATCCACAATGGCATAGCAGGGAATCCGGTGGTAAAAATTGTACATGGAACAAAAAACTGATGTATAAAATAAATTAACTTGCTCCCCTTTCAAACACACAATCAACCACAAATGGGGAAGGGTGTAAATAAACCATATGGCAAACAAAAAATGGAAGAAAAATATGTACAAATCCCAAAAAATGAAGTGGAAATCAAATCGGTCAACCACAACATGGCGATAGAATAAAGTGCTTCATTCACTGTGGTAAGTTAACAGTCATCACCACCATATTTGTGTGTAAGTGGACTGGTTAAAATGCAATCAGCCACAAAAACTGGATATCTGTTCAAAATGTATGACACTTATTGAATTGCGAGGTCATTCAAGAAAGCAAAGGTTAAAAAATTAAAAAAATGCAAAGGGACAAAAATGATTTTTGTTCAGACCAAAGATGTATCATATCCAGTCATATTTTCTGATAGCCATACATTATATCATAATGTTCTTTAGCCTCGCCCCCTACATTAGGTTTTATTTTGACGCATGTATATTATTTATATATTCTGCAAGCAGAATAACCCTGTGGTGCCTTGGTCCTGCGCTTCATGCATCTGTCTGCTAGATGTGTTGGGTACAAGCTAATAGGTTAAAGGGAAAGGACATGTAATGCATAGGAGTGTAACTAAATCCCTAAAATAACAGGCTTAGGACTACTAGTACGCTACTATGTGCATATGGTTCCTCGCGTATTTGCAATGCTTGGCTTCAGCTCATTGCGGCTACCCATACACTCCTGAGTGGCGGTATGGTGTTAGTGCTCTAGTGTGAGGGGTGATATGCGCCAATGCAGCACAAGTTGATGAGATGAAGATATCTTGCAGACAGCCCATGTAGAGTAGGAGCACCAAAAAAGAAAAGAAAGAAATAAGTGGAGTTTCTTCTTCCAGAGTACATGCGGGTACTGAACTCCAGAGGAGGAGTATATGTGTGTTGACTCTGTGTGCAAGAGTGGGATTATGTGTGCCATGTCGCTAACTTGATGGATTCTTGAAGAGTGTGCGAGAAGAAACAGTGTGGTGGTTTGACAGCCCTTGCAAGAGAAATGAATGCGCAGGCTGATGACCATGAAGGTGAGGATGATGTTGCAGTGGAGGGTGTGACCGCTGTGGGTTCCAGTGTATTTGGCCGTCCTGTGTGGCCCTGTGCGTACCATGACTTTGTGTGTGCGGTGGACCGTGAGGTGTGGGTTCAGGAGAGGCTAGTTGGGGTCAACTTCAAGACGGTTGACGTGCCTGAGGGGAGCCCTGCCTTGGCATATTGCAGGGAGGCATTGGCGCGTTGAGGACTCATGGCGGACGTACTTGATCCCTGAGGGTCAGCAGGATAATGCGCTTGCTATGTTGGTGCTGCTCCATATGCGTGTGAGGTGTGTTGTCGTGCCCCAGGGCGGGGATGAAGCTGATGCTGTGGAGGAGGTAGGTTTACATCATGTGCTGTCTCATCAAGGCTGTGTGCTAACCGTCTGAATGTGTTCTAGGATCTCTGGTGGGGGATCGAGGAGACCTTTGCAGACCTTTTTGTGTGGCTTGAATGTGCACTGAATTTTGACGGAAATATGTTTGATGTGTTTTGTGTGTGCATGATGCCAGATGAACTGGAGTATAATCCTGCGGAGATGCCGGCATTGATTGGGCTGCACGGAGCGTACTATACCGTCATGTTCTACCCGGGTGAGTGTAACAGGACAGCATGGGCCATGTTAAGCGTTGTGTCTAACTCTTTCTTTTGCAGGTGTGGATTACCAGGATAGGGATACGGCGGACATGCTGCTGGACGTGGAGTTACACGATGGGGATATCACCAAGGAGGAATATGCACGGTGCTGCTGGTCGGCGGATGAAGTGTGGCCAGAGGGAGGTTGGGTTGCCGAACCAAGGACAGAGGGGCCCGGGATACGCCAACCCAGAGGTAGCGCTTGGAGGATTGGGCGGGCCCAGGTTATGCTGGCCCAGGGTGTGAATAGGCAGTTGTGCTTGGTGGATTATGCAGGGCGTTGCACTTGATTGACAGGCCATCGCGTCATGCTGGTGGCGGGGGCCACTGAGTGGCACGCTGGCTGTGTGCACTATTTGTTTGATTTTATTTGATTAATTAGTTTAATGAACAGTGTTGATGCATCATTTATTGTCTTAGTAATGTACGTATGTGGGCACCAAGAGTGGCGGTAGGTGACGTGTAGGGGTGTCGTGTGTGGTCTTGGTGTATGGCTGGGGCTAGTGTGTGCACGGATGGCAAAGGTCAGCATGAGTGTTGAGACCTGGTCTGGTAGCGAGTAGATTCTTGTGTTGTTTGAGAGGACAAACTGTGTCATTGGTTGGAGGGTCGAGTCTGAGTGTGATCACTTCGGTGTGTTGCAACGCTTTGTAGAAGGTGTTGCGGAGGTACATGAGGAATGTATTGCTGTGCCACCGGAGATGGTTCTTGATGTAAGAGTTGGAGAACCATGCGCAGTGGAGGAGATTGGCTACTGTTACTCGGATTGAGTGGCAAGACCACTCTTTTAGGTGTGTGTGCTGAGGCGGTATGTTGAAGGTCTTGTGTGCAATGTGTTGTAAGAAAGTTGCGACCTCCAATGACGTGATTTGGCGGCGCACGCCAGAGGAAGCGTGGAGTTAGACAGCAGTCGGGTGACCGTGCGGTGTGCATAGGCGTTTGGCGTGGCGGATAATGTCGATGCTCGCTTGGGTGGGGCACATCTAGGTCGACCCATTTTGCCGCCGGTAGGTAAGTTGTTGACCGTTGTTGCTGTATTTTTGTTTGCAAATGCACAGGATTGTGTAGGTGATATCACTGTCGGCGACAAGGTGTATGTCATGATGACACGAGCCAGTGGCGGTTGCAAAGCTGAAGTCCTCAGCTATGACTGCTAGAGCCTCTGGACGCGAGCCCCATTGTGGGTTGATATTCCTTTCGAAATTCTTTGGGTGGTCGTGGCACCATTTGGATTTTCAAAATCCTGTGTAGGTTCCCAGAATAATTCAGTCCATGAGGGCATGGATAAATGAGTCTTGGGATGAGCGCTTTGCTAGTCGCGCTATGAAGTGGAACATGCCGTTGGAGATCATTTCCAGGCATTTTGGTACATTTTCATATTTTTAAATGTGTTAGTCATTATTTTGATGTAGTCTAAGTCCACTAGTTTTGGGTTGGGTAGGCCACGGTCGGTGTGGATGCCAAGTGCTTGTTTGATGTAACCCACGAGGGTGGGGTGCCTTATGCATGAGCCGGTAAGTGTTTCCCCACATATGAGGGCCACTGCATAGCAAGCAACAATCCAGTTTTGCCCCTGGATTGGGATGGTGGGTGTGCACAGGTCGTCTAACCTGATTGTGTTACACCAGGAAAGGAAATGAGTTGTCCTGGATCGGTCAGTAATAGCCTGCTTGTCATGAGTGGATCCGTGGACCCGGTCTGCAATAGTGCCTCCATAACTGAGGAGATGATGACAACATTTGGGAGGTAACGCTGCAAGCCAGTGAGGCTTGGGGCCTGTGTTATGAGGAGTGGGAAGTTGTATGTGAGTGACAATTTGGACAGAATACGTGAGATCCCATCAGCAATGGCATTAGATTTTGTGTCTAAGCATCCAAAGTGGTAGCCCACCTTGTTGTTGAACATGAGTGCGGCTTGGAGGCGTGGGAGGGATTGGCTGATTGTGCTGCTTGTGCATCCTTTCTTCAGCCATGCTTCACCTTGCGTGTTGTTGCACTCAAGGAGGAAGACTGGATGAGGGTCTGGTAAGCTATGTCCCAGGTCTTGAATGAGTAGGTAACATCCTAGCATTGAGATGATTTGCGTGGAGTACTTGAGTTTCGGTTTGTTACGGCCAACATTGTGTCGGATTGCTCATGCTTGTATCTCCTGTGGCCATTCGAGATACCACCAGAATGCGGAGAAGGTGCAATAGCCGCCTGCAGCATGCAGACAGGAGTCGCTGCGTTCAATGCCAATGGGTGTTCATGGTATGAGGTGGGCAATCGGACACGCCTTGAGGGTCGCGTCTGTTTGCAGAGCACGTTTGATGAGTCGTAGATCTTGAACGGTGTTGTGATCGATGAAGTGCTGGCATATGTTATGATGTATTGACAGAGCCATGTTCCCGATGTGGAAGGCGCATTGTTTATTGCCATCCGGGGTGGCAGGAGCCATACGTGCAGCTTTAAGTGCGCACCAGAAGGTGTGGTTTGTGCAGATGAGGTGTGCCTGGTTCCATTGCAATGCATGTTCCAGAGAAGAGTATATGTGACCAAGAAAGAACTTTAGCCACGGGGCACAAAACCCAATGTGCTTGAGTTTGCCTGTCAGTATCTCAGCTTCGCCGACAACAAAGGTTTTCCGGTGCTGACCCCACGTTGTACAGAGGATGGTAATGACTTCATTTAGGAAGTTGGGGGGGACCCCTACTGTGAGTAGGCATGTGTTGATTGTGAGGCCAAGTACGTGGTTCACTGGCGCAACCATCATGTTGAGTAACTTGTCCCAGGATATTGGGTCCTGTCACCGTATGAGGTCGGATTCACCAAGGAGGATGAAGATTGCCTCAACGCCTGCTGCTGTGGCGCGCTTGAAGCATGCGACGTCGGCGATGTCGAGGTATATGTTGTCATCCACATACACCAAGTGAGGAGTGGCAACTGGGATTCCATTTGTATTGAAGACACCTGTGTTCACTTCATCTTTGATGGCCTTTGTGAGATGGGGAGCACCATCATTGTTGAAGTGAACGACACCACTGTATTTTGTCAAGAATGGTTCGGTGTTTCAGTATGAGTGAGGCGTCATGGAAGAGTGCGGTGGCTAGTGCCGATTGAATTTTCCAGACAGCGTCCCAATTGGATGGGCTGAAGTTGGCACCAAACGCCAGTCCTATGTGGAAGAATAGGTACTTGGATTGGACGTATGAGAATGCCCCAACAACGTCTGGGTGGTGCTTGATTTGGGGAAAGCACGTTTCATGTCATTGGTGTGGATGACAATGTCGTCATTGGGGTAGGATATGCGTAAATTGTATGCACGGATAAGGATGTCCTCATGGATGATTCCAAATTTGCAGTGGAGTTTGGCGCCATAGGGTGTTGAGGTCATTTGGTTAACCGGGATGGAGTCCCAATCATATTTTTGAGACGCATTGAATATCTGACGGTCCTTTTTCCCTGGTTTGATGAGGATGTGCTGTGGCGTGATGAAGCAATGTGGGACAAAGCGCCAGAGCCAATGTGGTACATGGAGGATGTAATTGTTGTGTTCTTCTTTGTTCATGGTAGCCATGACTTGGTCGAGTCGACTGGCTATGGATCCATGGTTTCCCTTTTGCCAGTAGAGTAGAGCATTGGCTCATGTGGATGAGGCGTTAAAGTGGTTTGGGCAGCCCACAGTCATGACCCTTGTGTATCGAGTGATTAGCAATTCGTCCAGTCCAAGACGTCGCAGCTGCATTGTGATACTGTTTATGTCACAGTATTCTCCTGTGTAGTTGTTTCTGAGAAAGCCAACAATGTTCGCAATGCTCAGATCGTAGTGGAGGAGGCAAGCTAGAAAGGCGTAAGCGCTTGTTGCTCTGAGTTTGGACTGGGTGGCCCAGGCAGGGTTGTACTCTGAAAGCCAGAGAAAATCGTATAATCAGAGGTGTGTGCATGCACTGAGCAGCTGTGAGAGCAAGGGATGTGTATCGTGAAGCGCGATGATGTCACTCGGTGTGAAGAAGCCCGACTTGACGACGACGACATATGTCGTTTCAAAGGTGGGTTCTTGGTGAAATGTATTCAATTGGCTTGGGGTGTCAAAACCCCGGGTCATGAGTTGGTGCATTGTGGGTATTGATGGGCGGGCGCAATTGGTGCTAATGTCATTGCCGACGATGGCAAGCGAAAGATATGATGTGTAGAACTTCTCACCAAGCACGGCCCGATGTGGGTCTTAGTCCGGGAGGCCAAGATACTTGGTGTTGTATTCTTGGAGGAGGGAGATGTCATTGGTAGAGGGTATGCACCGGCGGGGCGCATGAGGTGTATGGGCATGCGCAGGTTGTGGTGTTGTTTGCACTGGTTGTGTAATTGGTTGTCTTCACTTGTCCCAGGGTGGGTGGCGAAATGAGGAGATGTTGTATAGATATGATAACAAAACTTAATTGTTAGATTTGTTTAATTTGTTTGTGCTAAATTTTAAGTTTCATCTTGCTAACGATTTATGTGTGGCTGTGCTTGAGTGCAAGAGAGTGGAGCTTGTAAGTTTTGCATTTGTTGCGCTGAGTTTGGCGGGGTCAATGACCTAATGTGTCTGGTCTAACAGGGCGTTCCAGCGTGCCAATGTTGCATTGTGCCACTTGGTAATGTCTAGGTCGTGGATCATTTTGCAGGAGAGCCTGCGGGGGCAATGTTTGCCATCGCGGTGGCGGGAGGCGGGCGGAGCGCAGGGTTGGCTTCGTTGATGGATGGCATCATTTCATCTGGCCTTCCTTCAAAGATAAGGGTACCAGTGAGGTTGTCTGCCATTGGAGTGGCAACAGAGGGACGAGCACGTTTTGTGTCATTGGCTGATTGCCCTTTCTGGGTCTTGATGGGCGCAGTGTGCTTTTGTCGATCCAGTTTAGACTTGGCATATTTGAGTCTTCAGCGTGCAAGAGAGGACATGATGGTATGGTGCCCGTCCTGCTTTCGAACTTGCAGAGGGTGCTGACGCAGTCATTGAGTAGAGCAAATGCCTGGATGAATTTGTTGGTGGCAATATCACCTATGTTGCCTTGGGCAACGAGGGACGCATTCTTGGTGTGCCGGAGTGGATGCGTAAGAATGATGCTTAGTTGATTGAGCATCTCGACCACTCATAGGACAAGAGGTCTATGTGGTTGGTTTGTTTTCTTGAGGTATGACCGCATGGAGGCAGAGGTTATGTGCAGGGCAAATGTGCATGCCACAAAGAACATTGATGGCATCTTGATGTCAAGTAGGGTCAGGTTGCAGGTGAACTGGGCCTTGATGACTGCACAGATGTTGGCAAGGCACGCCCGAAGGTGGTGCACAGTGTTGATGGCGGTGCTTGTTGTTATGATGGTATGGACCTTGCTGAGGTTCTCCTTGGATTTGCTGAGCAACTCTTTTGCTTCACGGTCATACATAGTGTGCTTGCATTCTTCTCCAAGAGACTTGGAGTGTGGAATGAGGTAAAAGTAGCGGAAGTGCTTCTTGCCTTTGCCTGTGAGGTCAATAGACATCATCGTGGCAACTTCATAATAGCTTGTCACGTATTGGGCGTAGACAAGCCGGTCATGGTTGGATAGGTCCACTTCACAATGTAGGAAGTCAGTCGAACTGAGGAGAGTCTTGGGGATAATGTTGAACATGTTGGCCATGTTCTTGTTGATACAGGCCCGGCCGGGTTGACTATAGATCCACTTGCCCTTCTTGGTGAAGGTAGGAAGGTGGAGTGTTTGGGCGGTGCAGTCCCAGCTGAGATGTGCAAGGCATGCATGGTCCCGGAGACGGTCATTGAGGGGTGCCTCCTTGACAGTCGTGTCCTTGGATGGTGTGTTTGAGGCGCCCAGAGACTGCCTGCATGGAATGGGAATGGGGACTTGGACGTCATTGAAACATTGGTTGGTGTGCTGGGTTGTTGATCTCAGTGGACCATGAGAGATGTGCCTTGATCTTGACTAGTCTTGCGGTGAGAGCATCAAGGGCAGCATGTGCTTCGTCTTCTTCTTCATCACCAACACCAAAGACTTGAGTAAGTGGCAAGGTGCCCCATGCTTGGCCTGCTGCAGCGCGAGAAAGAATAAGATGGGTGGAGACCTTGTCAAGGCTGTCATTGTTGGTGAGACATGTGAGTTCGTTGAATTGCGTGGAGACATACGCTGTGATCTGGCATGCCCAGAAGGGGCCTCTTGAGATGGTGGTGTTGAGGATGTCGACTGTGGCTTCATTGGTGGCACCTTTGGCCATGTCGCCTATTCCAAAGGGTATAGGCAGAACCATTGGCAAGAGAACAATCTTGTAGGTGGCAGTTGGTGACACCGTGGTGGTGAGTTTTAGTGGTGGCAGTGATTTTGCCTACCATGAATGCGGGTCCAGAGCGGAAGCATCAGGGGATGTCGTCTAGGTTGGTGTTGACAATGCAAGCAAGCATCTTTGCCACGTCAACTGATGTGTATTCCATGCACAAGAAACATGGGTCATTTCTGCTGTGGCCAAGGAGGAACTCCTGTTCAATGCCAGTGTTGGCATCAGTGAATGTGCAGTGTTGGGGCTGGAAGAGCAGGCGGAGGCATTTACCCAGAGTGATAATGTAAAACCCTGCAAAGAGGTTGTTTTTGGCTAAAGCAATGATGCTGGTGAGCGTTTCGCAAAAGGTGTTGCCTTGAGAAGAGGCATCCTCTGTGTCGACTTTAAAGAGCGTGATGAGGAGAGAGTGGGAGCACAGTAGGTTAGGGGCAGAGATTTGCCCGGAGGCGTAGGATGCCGAGGAGCAGGAGCAAAGGAACAGAGGGCTGTTAGAGCACTATGGATTGGTGCACCATATGCGCTTGTCCCCGGAGAGTGCATAGGAGCGGACTCCATGTGATGTGAGACTAGCAGTGTGTGCTTGTTCACTGAGT
>JALLPD010001208.1:0-17565 GCA_036940065.1 Cyclotella cf. meneghiniana
AGTGGTGAAGTGGGATTTCTCCTCCTTTTTTTTTTCAGCAATGGACAGAGCCTAACATATATATATTTCGCTTAATCCACTCATATCTGCTGAAGCCATAATATGACTCTTGAAGACCGATCGCAACTGCGAATGCCACCGAATGGAATCACCGACGAGCGATCCGACGGTCGATCGCTTCAAGAGCTTGGTGCCCACAGTGAAGATGACAGTCGCCAAGATACTTTCTTCACTGTTAAGGGTGTCGTTCTCGATGAATCACCAACTACCCCGTCAAAAGTACACATCGAAATAGTGAATCCAAAATCATCGGGCGATTTTTGGTACAGCGTCACAGTGCTATCGCATAACAAGTACACGGGCACTGCCATGCTCATGGGTGAAATGGATCTGGGTAGACCAATGCCATCGCTAATGTACTATTGGGAGCCCTTGTTTCATGGAGAATATCAAGTGATTGTGCATGAATTACAGAACTTTGTTCATGATTCGGAACCTACCTATCCTTTGTCAGATCCATTTCCACTCACTATCAAAAATAAACCAGGCTTGAAATCTTGGGGATTGGTCCGACAGAGAATGGAGACATTGCCACCCTGCCAGACTGTGCGAAAACCAGGTTTGTATTCCACCTGGGATGGGGATTGGATCGGACCAGGTGTTTATACCCCTGAAGGGTCATTGAGGTCTGGTTGGTTCTTCCTTCCTAGTCGATTAATGAATTGTAAAATTGAATTGTACTCAGATGAGGATCTTACCTCGATCCCAGAGAGGAAATCTATTTATGTGATCGGCAGTAGCAAGGAACGGGGCATTTTTTTATCTTTAGTTGACATGCTCTTGTCTCCAATTGAAAAGAAGAACATTCGTGATAGTGTAATATCCAAATGCTGGGGACGAGCATTTGTGGTCAAGTCTAATCTAAAAGTTCTCTACCAAGATTGGAGATCGAATTATTTCGAGCCGGAAGGTTCAGAATTCAATGTTTTGTGCCACAACGACAAGGTGGTGCGAGAAGGTGGCTCTATGCTGTTCGAAAACGGACTGAAAGTTTGGGAAGAAATATTCAGAAACCGTGCATCGTGGCCCTCTGTCATACTAATGAGCACTGGCGGAAACATTGGGTTTCGTGGACAATATGATTTACAACGCTTCATCTCGAGTCTCCCACCCGATTGGGAGGGGACACTTTTCCTTACTGACGGTACATTCAGTGCACTACATGCGGGACGAGGCAGCATTCATGACTACGCAGAGTATCGCAAAAAGCTAAAGGAAGTGACAAACGAAATGTTCGACAGGAGAGTGCAATGGATAGATGGTATGGGTGTTTCGAGGGATATGAGATTACATGGAGAGGATGGGCCGAATCATGTGACACGATCGCAGCACTTTCACAGCCATTGTAATGAAAAATATCTTTCTCGAAACTCCATAGAAAAAAGAATGAGAATATGCTCTAATATCACGGAAGTCGTAGCCCAGCTTCTATTGGGCCACGCCCTCGGGCCAAAAAATCGCTTCATTGAGAGAGCAAGGCAATCCACAGTAAACGCTGACAAAAAAGCTGAAATGTATTATTGTCATGCCTGCCCAAAAGATCTGCTTCCATTCCACATCACACCATATCCAAACATGACTTGCGCTACGGGCCCACTTCACGAAAGGACTGAGAGCGAAGTTGTAAGCGGAGGTCCTCAATTATGTCCTGATCAATGTCTTCAGCTTGAGATATCAATGTATGTACCTACTCAATCAGGTGTCGCTCATGAGAGGCTTTGTCCCATGGAGATATTTTCGACTTCTGCTAGAATGCAACCAACCTCGGATGAATTCAGCTTTCAGTCAAGCCCAGCACACATATGGATCTCTGCTAGCGTCCTCGCAGTGATCCTGGGTTTCCGCTATCGTTGGAGGATCAAATCACACGCGATAAAAATTTTCAGTTCGGCGCAACGCTGGCCCGGCAAGAGACTGCCCGAGTTCTAACTAAATTGTTTGCGTGTCAGCCTCACGGATCACATAGTAAGCTATCACAGGTCATATTACAATTTTCTATATGCCTTTAGTCTCATGGTTAGGACTTAAATTACTTCCACTATCAGCGAAACAAAATGTAATGTAGATTCACGTCTGACGCATAATTGACAAATTAATCAAGGCACTGCTGCTTAAAGTCATTCATCATAATAGTCCCAGCCTCTGCTCTTTTCTCTGCATGATCTTGTTCTGTCATACCTTCGACTTTTGGATATGTGTGCAGATTCGTATAGTCATTATGTGATGATGCATGAGATAAATGAGCCGCTAGGTATTGTTTTGCCTTATCGCAGTCGATAACAGGCTGGACATTACTTGGAATGTAAGGAAAACCTGCATACACAGAACCTTCCCATACTGTCACGCCTAACTCCTCGAGAGAAAAATGGTCGTGCAAATACATCAACACAACCATGTCACTAACTCGATATTTTGTGTCAAGATCCGGACGAACGTGGTCAATCATCAAACCCACCATTTTATTCCACGATTCTTGATCCGAATGCAGAAGCGATGGAACGTGGCGCGTATAGGACTTAAAACCTGGCTGCCTCATTAGCTCCAGCCCCTTCTCACCTGTCAATGTGAGAGGAAATGTATCATAATCTGACATCCAGCCTCCATATTCGTCATCGTCGTTGGCCATTGCTAGCCATCTCCAAAAACAACGTCGATCGTATTCATTGATGTCAAGTTCAATCAACTTGTTTTGAATTACATCGAAATCAGGATGTCTCATAGCATCGGCAGCGTTGAGAACTCTGGTATCCCATCCCATGGACTGCCACGCTTTTTCCCATGCATCTACTAAATTCAAATGTCCTTGCTCGGTCATTCCACAGCATCCTCCCTCTACCGACTCAAAGAAAGTGCTCATGACAGGACGCCTGTTCTCAGCCCCATTGAATGTTAGACCTGAAGTTTGTTTCGGGCCAGGTACTGAGACCCCAGCTTGAAGCGGTGTTGGGTTAGCCTTATGGGGAGGTGCTGCAGCTCGATTCGATATCAGGTGGTTTGTTTCAAGAGTCGAGACAGATCCAGTAACGGACACATCCGTCTTCAGCATGTCACCCAAGAGACGACCGAGAAACCACAGTAGCCCAAAAGCTCCAGTACCTAATGCAACCTTCTTGGACGTCATCGGGTCTGTTTTTGCGCTGAAGGACAGAGCATTTGAACGAATGCTGTTCGAACTGCTCGATAATTCCCGCATTAAACCCCTGATTTTCGATTTATAGCAGATCATCAGCATCACCAGAAAGACCATATTGAAAAGCCACAAGTCAAACGTCGACGACGAAACAGGATCGGCTCCTTCTTCGGTCATTACTGAATCTATGGTGTGGACTTCAGCTGTAGCTGGAGGTGAAATCGCATCCACCGTCCTGGTTTCAGGTGCTGCAGGAGATAACATGTGATTCATCTCCTCTATTTCAGCCATTATCTTATCAATCTGCTCGACTTCTGCAGTGACAGATGGCAAGAAGTACTCCAAAGGGCAATTCCTTTCATGCACAACACCTGACTGAGTTTGAGCTGTGCGTGATACNTTCCGATCTTGATATGGTACCAACAAAGATATGTTCTGCAGGGAACATATCTTTCTGGACTGTCATCTTCAAACGGACTCTCGATCATCCCTTTTTGGTCGGTCTGTCCATCGTCTGTTGGTCTGGCCATTGTCGGTCATCCACCGGACACATTCCACATCGAGCTTGTTTGTGTATTCTGTTCGTGTTTTTGTGTTCCTCGTACACATGATGTTTTTGCAGGTCCAGGGTTCAGATCTTTTTTGTAGGTCCAGGGTTTGATCCTCTGACCTCACTGCAAGATTTTTTGTAGGTCCAGGGTTCAAGCCCCTGATTTCACAGCACACTCATTTCAATGAGTCCCGGGTTCGATTCCCAGGCCCGGCTGCCTGTTTTAGGCCTGTAGTATCCTTGGCTTATGTCAGTGATATAAAGGTGGGCTGTGAGTAGACTGAAGGGTACAAAGCCTCCTTGTACTGAAAAAATTGATGCATACAAGAGAGAGAGAGCATATTAAAGAGGATTGAAATATGGTACTATTTTACGTTTTTACTTCACCTGCTTTATTTTTCAAAACCCAGTGCATCAGACACACTTTACAGAATTTCAGCACATTTGGTGTGTCTTGCTCTATTTTTTGGTACACTCTCCCATGTCACTCACCTTGTTTGGGTGGTAATGTTTTTATAATTAAAAAATTATTGGAGCTTCATAATAAAAATGCTAGACTACATGACTCTAGGAGCCATTTCACAGCTGATTTTACTAATAAACAATTAGATGTTATCATATTAACTATGTTATGTGAACTTACACAATCAAACATCCTGGCTGCAAAAATTTTTGTAGTTATGACTGATGATCATGCACTAAATGAGATATAGCCACATGCCTTTTGGCTGCAAATGGAAGCTGACAAATAGCATGCATTTGCTAGAAAATCTATTTTAAATTGTAATCAAAAGAAAAATGATCTCACCGTGCATCCTTACATGCATATTTAAACTGTTGTAAGATGTCCATGTGATCTTTCAACACACAAGTTGTTGACATGAGAGTCTGTGTCATGCATCTCAATGACACACTTGGTATCGATCATGGTCATAACGATGTGTCACAGACTCATCTCTTGATGACAACCGATAAAATATTCTAAAATCACATGGACATCTTACAACAGATGGATTTTTACAGAATGGTACTAAGGTCTCAGCAGTTAGTGATTTTGTGAAGAGACACTGTTATTTTGATGAAAATAATGTACATCTTGTTCATTAGAGCACGTTGACAAGAATTGTTTTCTTCTCTTGAAAAATTCCTCACTTGATAAAAACATTTCTTAGAATTATCACAATGTACTGTACCATTTCGCATCCGCTAGCAATAGTCTGGCAATTCTAGAGTTTGTAGAAATTTGGCGAGTCCCTAAAAATCAATCATCTTTTTATTCAACAATTCAATTCAACTGAGAAAAAAGAGTAGAGCAAAATCTCTAGTACTTTCATTGTTGAATCAGACAATGTTTGGATGAGTGATATTTTATCTGCTTAATAATCCCCGCATCAGTACTCTGACTTTCGGTGTGTAGATAGCAAACACCAGGAGAATCCCCAAATTGACAAATAATTCAAAAAATGATGAACCAGATGTCGCTCCTTCTTTGCTTATCACTGCATCCATGTTATTGATGTCAGCAATAGAAAGGGGTGATATCGCATCCACAAAACTTGTTCCTGTTGTGGCAGAAGATAAGACCTGATTAGTCTCTCCAACTTCAGTCAATGTCCGCGCCATATGGACAACTTCCATGGTGGCAGGTGGCAAGAAATACTCCAAAGGGCAATTCCTCTCATGCACAACACCTGACTGAGTTTGAGCTGTGCGTGATACAGGTACACTCATACATGCTTCTGGACACAAGTCAGGTCCCGCTTTACTGATTTCGGCGTGAGTTCTTGGATGAAGAGGACCTGAAGCACAAGTCATGTCAGGATGTGGCGTAATATGGAATGGAAGCAATTCCAGTGGACAAGCATGGCAGTACATTGCTTCTTTGTTGCTGTGATAGTAAGAAGCATATTGTTTAGACAAGCATGGCAGTACATAGCTTCTTTGTTGCTGTGATAGTAAGAAGCATATTGTTTCGTCTGCTCGATAAAATCATGTTTCGGTCCAAGGGCATGTCCCAACAATAATTGGCCCAACATTTCTGTTATGTTGGAGCATATCTTCATTGTCTTCATTTCAGCGTTCTCATCACGATAGAAAGAATTACAGTGGCTATGAAAGTGCTGAGAGCGTGTTATGTGATCCGGGCCATCCTCTCCATAAAATCTCATTTCTTGTGATACCCCAACACCATTTATCCATCGGACTCTACTGTCCTTCAGTGATAATACCAACTCTCTAATGCGCGCCCTGTAAGACTCGTGCTCGTCAACCATACCTCGTCCAGCGCCAGTTGCAGTAAATGCACCGTCAGTCAGAAATAGCGTTCCTTTCCAAGTTGAAGGAAGACTAGAAACAAAATGTTGCAAATCGTATCCGCCATTAAAGCCAAAGTCATTCCCTGTACTCATCAAAATTACAGAAGGCCAAGTCCATCTATCTTGGAATATTTCCTCCCAAACTTTCAATCCGTTCTCAGTATAGGTCGAGCCCCCTTCTCTCACTACCTTATCATTATGACACAGCACGTCGGGCGGTGATCCATGATGCTGAAAGTAATTGGATCTCCAATCTTGATAAAGTACTTTGAGATTGTTTTTCAACACAAAAGCTCGTCCCCAACATTTCGCAACGACACTGTCATTCAAATGTTCCTTCTCGCTGCTATCCAAAAGCATATCAACAAGCGACAGAAAAATACCACGCTCCTTACTACTTCCCAGGATGTAAATTGACTTCTCTTCAGGAATCAAACTCAAGTCTCTATCAGTAAAATACTCAAGTTTACAACCCATATTTCGACTTGGCAAGAAATACCATCCATTCCTCAAACCTGCCACATTTCCGTGCAATTCAGGACCGATCCAACTCCCCTCCCAGGTGGTGAACAAATCGTGCAAATCCACGGTCTGACATGGTCGCATCTTATTGATCTTGTCAAGAATCATTTGGCGTGTATCGACAGCCGGCTTATCCCTCACAGAAAATGTGTAGGGATCGGCCATCGGTCTTGTCGGCAACATCGGATGAACTCTCGTGGCCAATTCATGAACGATAATTTGATAGTCTCCCCTAGTGATGGGTATCCAGGAATAGAGCAGGGGATTTCCCGGTCTGTCTTTCACCACCCGCAAGAACTTGGCAACACCAGTGTAGACGCCCTCAGAAACTACAGTGATGCTGTACCAGTATTCTTGTGCTGGCTTGGGGTTGTGGATTTTGATGTGAACTTCAGCGGGGGAGGTGCGTTCTAAGAGGCGATCGATTTCTCGGATCTGAATGTAGGTTTTGTCGGTCTTTTTAGTTTTCAAGTAGCGATGGGTTGAACTTGCATCGCCGGGATCGAAATCGACTGTTTTGTGGTCAGAGGCCAGCAGCCACAATTCGTCGTTCGTGTCTACATTGATGACATGGTGATCTTGCCAGATGGACGCCATTGTAAAGGGCAGCACACACAGAAGAAAGGTAAAAGACCTCGCGATCGAGGCGGTCATGATCGATGAATCACGCAGGCTTGACGTTTTGTGTAGTTGCTGAAACCATTAAACGGATGAATGTAGGCCAACCTAAGAAAAAGACAACAAAAATGTTTCTGGTGTTTGGTGGTGTTGGTTCTGTTTTCATAAAATTAATAGGTCAAGCAATCCCATACCTTTAACACCTACCATACACACACTCAGACAGCTTACAAAATGAGAGATACTTATACAAATTACTTTCCATGCCACAAGGTACCCGAGCACGCGATGAGCCCCCTTCGATCGAGAGGTAGCATGGGTGAGTCTAGAACCTGGCACAATGAGTCAAGCCTTGTCCCCATAACGTGAAAAGATATATGTGCTGCATGAAAGTAGATTTTCCGCCATGCCCGTTCTTTGGAAAGGCTCGGGGGACTTGCAATTTGTCCGAGCAAATACGGTCTAATGACCCTGCTTCCGTGACTTACACCATTACAATTGCGACATAGGGGATAACTTGCATCATTTCGCCCTCTGTGGAATTGATGAGAGATATCTATGTACTTCAATGACTATATACGTAGGAATTCAAAACCTGACCACTTAATAATATGGTAATCGCATTTCTAAGATTATCAGCAGCCGTTGGAAGCTTTTTTGCAGCTTGTATGATATAAAGACTGTAAAACCTAATTTGTGCAGAACTGATTTCAACTCCTAACCCGCGACAGTCGAAAGATAACCCCCAGATCGCAGTTAGCCTTATTGGCATCAGTCTAATCAGAATCAGTCGAGCTAAACGTCTGTTTTATTTGCATTCGTCGTATTCATGGCTGAAGGAAAGATACCTATGACATAATGATGATTTCAGACTTACTTTGGTATTAATTTTAAAATTCTACCAAGGTAGTATTTTTATTTCCTGGTAGCGGTTCCCCCAGTGGGCCTACATCGATTTTTTAGGATTTTTTCGATATCCTATACAAAATTCATAGTAATTGCACGAGCGTGCAGCTACTCAGGTAGCGCTGAGAGTACGATAGCTTTTTCTAAGCGCCCAAATCTGTTATAGTCGTAGTATTTTATGAATATCGATGTATTGGATGTCTGACGGACCGCGCTTGGTATCGATGGAGAATCAATTGGGCATAGCCAAAGCGAATCTCCCTGTACATACTATACCGGAAAACTCCATGCAAAGGCACTTTCAAGGTGTGTATTGTAGATTTGGCTTCTTAAGAAAAACATCACCAACAATTTTGTGCGTGACAGCATCACTTGGGTTGATTGACATGGGGCCACTATAAAATATAATTCATTCCAAAGGATGGACATTTAGGGCAATATAAACATATGTCATTAGAAATATCACGTGAACACAATCACTAAGAATGAGATTTTCGGATATACACGAGACTCCCGACACTGTTTCAAGTAGCAAAAAAAGAATAATCTAGACAAGGAAATATGATATGACGACCGACAATGGCCGACGACGGCCGATATGAGTAGATAATATTGTATGTTATAATACAGTACAATACTTCATTACCATAAAACGAACGATCCAAGTCAAGCTTCGTGGGTATACAATACCACATTATTTTTTTGTTGAGTGTATTGTGTACTCGCATCAGCACACAGTGTTAAGATAGGTCAAATATTTTTTCATTACGAAAAGTTTGTGAATTCTCATGAAACATGTCTACCTCGTCAATCTCTGACGACGAAACCAAAACTGAACGCATTCATCACTCCAACGCCTCCTCCAGCCTAGTCTCGAGCTGTCGACAGCTAGTTGTCGTAACGCCGCCGTTGGAGAGCGTCAGCATGGGCAACAAGAAGGCCATGTCCAAGCCCGGGAATCGGGGCGTGGCCGAGTCATGCATGATACTCGTCGGCATGCCAAGCAAGGGGCACGAAGAAGGCACCGAGAGGCGCAGTGTTCGACGAGCGGACCGCGATATTGGCAGCCATGAAGGAAATGGAGGATACCTCGACTTTTTGCGTTTTCTAGGCAGGCTGTCCTCATCTGATGAACGAACTGACACCTTGCAGGAAAGCGAGACTGCATTTTCGGCGAAGGATTCCACGCGGTATGCCGTGAACCCCAACAGCACTCCCTCGTGTCGCGAATTCGACGAAAACCATAAAAAGTTTACCAACTCTTACAATGGAGATCACGATTCACTCGTTATAAGAAATGATTGTCGAACGACGATTGGCTCTCGATCAACAAAACGAGAGAAGGTCAGAGAATCCAACGCATCCTTACATGATTTGGAGATATTCGCTCCTCAAGATGTGCAGCAAAATCACATTCTGTCGGATGGTTAGTATATATCAGTTACTTTTCTCGTCCCATGGTCATATTCAGTATTCTCATGCAGTAGTCTCACGCAACCCTTCAATCCTTGTTTCTGCAGAACACAGTGAGGTCGATGAAGAAGATGGTGAGTGTACCTCAGCTCGTATTGACGGAGTCATCGTGACTTTGTCTGTATGAATCAATTGTTTATGGTGAACTACGGCCTTGGTCACGGTCTGGTGATAGTTGACGAAGTAACTATTGATATGTCAGCCCTACCGCATGTTGAGCATCATTAATGATTGGCATTCTAGTGCATTCAATAATTCGATCTGTTTCATGAATGTAACCACATGAATTCTGCAACACTCAAGGACTCACTTGGTTTTTGCTCGTTTAAACTCAACAACGACGCCCACGGAACCTCTCCACTGTCACACGTCCTATTCAGGCGAACAGAATCTTAGAATGATGGAGAACACAAGCTCAATAAAACGAGAACAAGGTAGTGACTACGACAACAAAGCAAACGACGAATGTATGACACTTCCAGCAAGCACACACACTCTGCTGCATACCGAACCCATCAATTCTATCGCCTTTTTGTTTTCATTGGGAATCGCCGCTCTTTCCGTTTCATGTTTGCTGTTGGTTTTGGCAAATGAATTGAGCAAAGGGCAGAAAGGAAATTTGTTGGATGTCCCTACTAGTGTTAGCTCTGGGGTTCGTGGAGCTCAATTTTGTGGTAAGTTGATTTATTGAGGAAATGTTCAGCTATTTTCAGTGTAAGTTCTTGTCATGGCTGTATTTATACATTATTTCGTTTATCTCTGCGGACGCTTGTCGAAAGGCATATTTGTGGGTAAGTCAATGTTACCCCAATATTGTAGTTATTTACTGCAGTGCAACGCGAATCATCTTGATCATCGGCGCAGACAATTGAGAAGAACAATGTATTATTATATGCCAGTTGATGTAATGAGTTTAGCCAATAGACTGACTTTTCTGGCTAAGCTCTTTGTGTTTCTTTTTCTCTTACTCACAACTACGTCTCAGGGTTGCTTATGGAAGAGGAGATACCTCAAGGACTCATACTGTTACGTGCCATATCCCGAAAATCTTTCCATGAAACGCACCCTGAGTTATCTTTTACCCGCTTCGTCTTCTCTTGTATTCTCCGCCTTTTGATGGGCAGCCTCTTTTTGTTGAATCTCTTTGTTACAATTGTTCAGGCAGACGATGTCATAACAATATTTTTTGACATCTTGGCATTGGAGTTCGTACAGCATTTGGATGACGTGGCATTTGAATTAGGAAGAAGAGATATGCTGGGCAGGTCACTTCATCTGGCAACAATAGTTGAACACAAAGTATTAACAAGGGCAGGATTTAAAAAGTCGAGGCAGACTAACCGTGAAGAGAATCCTTTGATTCCGCAGCAGGAGCAACAACAACAGCAGCAGAATTTAAACGGGAATTTTGTAGGAGAATCAATGCTTTGCTGTATTCATCGTTCCAAGAAAAATATTCACTTTCGTTGGATTCTCAAGGCTCAATATTTCATAATTATTGCTTGTCTCTTAACGGGCACGATTATTGTCGGCCGTAATCAAGCAGATGGAAGTTATCAATGCAAAAGTATCTCGGTGATGTTTGGCGAGCATGTATGGGAAAATGCTTATGTGACAAATTGGACTGATCCTTCTCAAGCTCCATCGGAACGCACATTAGTTTACAGCTACTTTAACGGCGTCTACAAGATTACAGGCACAGATCCTCGCGGATATCCGATATACACTGAGTGAGTGATGCAAGCATCGTGTGGACGATTGGAAATTCTTGTGGCTGTCTCATCGACATCGCAATAAACGCGCGATCTTCTCTGAAGAATGAACAAAAAAATCGGACATCCATACGTAGAAACTGTTGGCGCTGAGATAGTTTACTGCCAGTCGGAAGAAGCATGGGTGTTTCGACACCAACACATTTCGAAAGTGGACATTTCCAGTGACGACGAGGTAAGTCTTTTCATGTTCCACCTTTCCCCATAACTTGTTAATTTTGTTTCATCTCACACAAGATCGTTAATGAAGGACGAATGCTTGCAATGGCTGCTTCGATCACCCAGGTCCAAGGTGTATGACCTGATTGATGTGCCACACGAAGATTGGAGCGTGTGGACAGGAGTTAGTCCTTCATCTCTTGCTAATCTTTTGTTTTATACTTGGTGCTGACATTACATCTCTTCCTTGCCTCACGTTTTCCAGATAATCACCCCTGGAAATAAAGTGTCAGTAGTTTGTAACGTATGTAATCACAATTCAGATTGGTAAGGATTTTGCTTTTTTCCCTCGCTATTGTGCGATCGATGCCTTGGTGGAACTTTTGATGCTTATCGTGTGCGTTGGGTGCATATGTTCTTATAAGTAACTATCATGGGGAATGCCAAACGGGCGGAGAATGTTTATGTAACCGTGGGGTACGTTATTATATGCATGTCTAATTGGTTTCATGGCATAGATACTTGTATAACCTCAGCGCTTTTTCCTTGATCTGCCTTAGTACTATGGCTTACATTGCGAGTTCAGGGAATTTTGCAAAGAACTAATAGGTGGGAATTCATCATAAAATTCTCATACCTGACCAAATGATCTTAAGTTTTGCATTTCACACTTACTCTGCGGTATCATGTGGCAGATGACGAGGGGGAAAAATATACACTAGCGTCCGATACAGATAACAGCACTCTTCTCAGTTATATGAGGCCAATTTATGCATCGCGGTCTTTTTATTTGGAGGATATAACTAGGTCTGTCAAACTTTCCAGCGAACAAATTGGCCACGATTCATATTACTCTATTTCTCATCCTGTTGGGGAAACTCCGACTTCTGAGGTTATAACTTTTGACAACTTAACCCGTCCTGACTTGTCATCTACTCATATTGCATCATGCTACCCAAGAGCGCAGAAAGTTCGGTTGGAATCTACCACCGGAGAACAAATTGCTATTGTCGAATTTCAAGTATATTCGTCTGGAACGAATATCGCTTTGCAAGGAACGGCAACCCAGTCCTCTGACTGTGACAACAGGGAAGTTTGTGGTGCGTCTAGAGGAATCGATGACGACAACACTACCTTTTCTCACACCAATGATTCGAATGCCTGGTGGGAGATTGATCTAGGTGGGTTGTACTCCATCGATAGTGTACTTATTGTTAACAGGTACTGTGGGATAGAAGAAGAAGGAATTCCGTTGGGCTGCTTGTGTCGTCTATCCAATAGCACCATTACGCTCCTTGATAAGACTGAATCAATAGTTGCATTGAAAACCATTGGAAACACATGTGATCAATTGACTGTTACGAAGTCCTTTACACCGAACTATGCTTGCCCTTGCGCTTTATTTTGCGACGACACCCGTGCATTCCCCACAAATTCTTCGACTTTTGTAAAAAATGAAACCGACGAAACTAACACGACACTAAGCAACTCAACTCTGAATGAAGCTCTTGATAATTTGCCCTGGGGAACTCAGTGGGTTATTTTGGTCCTTGTCTATTCTGGGTCCCGATGGTTTGGCACTGTTGAGTTTTCCCCAACCGAGGCTCTCGATTTTTCGACCTTGATATGTAAGTGCTTTGCTGTGTGTGAACATCGTAATTTTATCATTTCATTCCTCACTGTCTCAGAATAGATGATGACGAGTACCATGCGTTTTGGGACAAGTTATATGAAGCCAGGACCACTTTCATCAGGTGGGCATCCCGAATTTACCACTTCGATTTAGCTAGAAAAAGTAATATTTCCTAACATTTGCTGCAACTCCCTTAACAGCGATCCCACGTTAGGTGCCACTCCAGTTGGTGCCGATTTCTACCAGAGAGAAGAGGGTCAATGGAATGACTACGGCCCATTTGGACTATTGACACCTTTCCACAATATCTCTGGCAGGGGTTACTTTCACTGCTTGGGGACTAATCTCAGTGCTGTTAAAGTAGCTTCTGGATCAGGTACATATGGAGAGTAATGTTGTTGACTGCCTCTATTTTTGTTGTGAATTTTGTTAGTTATGGTTTGATCGAGGTTAATGTGTTAGAACAAATAATGGCTATTTAAAAGTTGGTATCCAGCATGAAGAGTTGTTATTTAACTTGAGTGTCATATTATGTTTGGTGTATTCCCCATAACACTGTGATAGCACATTCTGGCTTCTGCTGCCTAGAATAACATGAACCATTTTTCTATACTTTCCCACATTTCCTTTACCGTTCTCACAACAGGTGATGCAAAATTTTGTTCATAACCTCATTTTTCAGGTGCAGTGCTGCTGATGAATTGTCTCATTTTTAGAATTTGCTGTATTCCTTTGCATTTCAAGTCCTCTTTTGGACTGCATTACTGGCCCCTCAACGGTTACATGTTTGCATCTAACGATCACAAAAACAGTGCATTCATCAGTAGAGTAGCATGCTTTTAACAATGTCTCAAATTTCTAAAGAGATGGATGTGCTCTGGTATCAATTCCTTTCTACCCAATCGAGTAGATCCAAAGCTAATCAAGAAAGTTTTCTTCACTGTTCCTTGCATCTGCAAGTGCTGATGTTGTATCTTGAGAGAAGACTGTTTCTCCCGTTGCGGTTATAATATTTTGGGTCCTGTTTCGTCATAGATCACAAATGGTCATGCACACTTAGCAAAACTTAAGTAGTTGTTACTAGCAGCCATTACAAGCTTTCTTGCAGATTGTTATTTATGATTACTTGATGCCAATCATAATAACAAGTTATTTTGTAGTGTAATGTTAGCACAGCGTCATTTTTTTGTAGCATATCATAATGTTCAGAGTTCTTAGGCTGTGATTTAGTGGGACCAAAAGTCAATATTAAATAGCATTTCTGTCAAGTAGTTGTATTTTTTACAATTGGCCTTTTCACAAAAAATCATGATTTAGTTTTAGAATCTTACGAACTTGAAATAGTGAATAGTCCAATAGCACTATACTGTCATCAAAAAGTGCAAGAATAATTTATTTTAGGTACAATAAATCCAATTTTTCATCAGCTTCCATCATCCAAGGGATTGATTATCACGAGAGAATTTCACACCAGTGCCACTCTCTCTCCATTGGCTCTTGTATTAGTTGTCTTTTTGACCACCTCCACCCTGAACAAGTGCTAGTCTGCCGCTTGCAATGTCAAGCTGGCAATCACTAGACTCGAGCCACAGCAGTGATGGCATTGCTGTGAGCCATTGTTGTTGTTTCTGGAGGTTGAGCAGCATAATTTTCTAGGGTTAGTGTTAATTTAATTAGTTATGTCTACAAATTAATGAATTAGTTTGTTTCATAAAGTTAATTAATTAATTAAGTTTCAAGATAGTTATTTGAATCAATTAATTATATTAATAAATTTGTAGTACAGTGATGCTGGGTTTGCTGCCAGCCCTCTTCAGCAGCTTTTGGGTTCCGTTGCTGCTGGCTGTTGGGATTTTTCCCAGATCCGAATGCTGCTTGATTTGATGCCTGTCCAGTTGGCAGAAGCAGGCAGAAGCCCAGATCCACGGGCAATCAGATAAGCTGTCAGCGGATGCATTGGCTTCTGGGTGCAGCAGCCACCAAGGTTCTGTGTTTGTGTGGGATTTTGCATGTCAAGCATGGCTGAGAGAGAGGTTGCATGCATAAAAATGGTGGGAATCTTTTGAAAATGCTATTGGTCTATTGGGCCCTATCAAATAATGAGAGGTCAATAGCACCTGCTATTGGGCTCTTGGGCCTTGCCAAACTGCAATAATCAATATCAAATTGCGCACTATTGGCACCTAATAAATCAACAATAGCACCGGTCAACAGTGAATAGTATGTTTTAGCAATAAAAATGCTATTGACTATTCACTATTGGCCAAACAAATGCACAGCCCGAGGGTGCAATGCGCTTATATGTATCTTTCAAAATGCTATGATACTGAACTAAATGAATCATCTAATTTTTTTCACTGGATTACAATTCATACTGCTGCTGCAATGGAATAATTTTCTGTGCATAAGCAAACAATGATTTTACTGCAAAAACATTATATACACATACAGTCAATGGTACCTCACCAATATTTTTGTTGTGTTTTGGGGGAACAATTTTGGAGCATTGTAACTCAATTTTTGATCGACAGGTCCCTGCAAGATATAGTATTGACACAGAGCTTATTAAAACTATTTTTGATTTTTAGGGTTTGTTGAGTTCACATGTGAAGATTGATGACGATAGATGATGAAGTTCATGGATGGATATTTAGCTTAACTTTGCTAGGAAAATTAATAGATTAAATAATGAAAATCCCATTTAATCCCCTCACCCTCTTGAACTGTGACCATAAGGGCATTAGTGAACTGGTGTTTATTTGATTGATTCATTGTATTTCTAATCAATTTTTTTCATTCCAGAATGCAGCGGAAATGTCAGCTTTTCTTCTACCAGAAACTAGACCTTCTTGATGTGAATTAGTATGTTCACACAATAAGGCTGGTATTTTGTTTGTTGAATAGTGAAATTGAATACTATTGTTTATTGCAAAAAATCTTCATTCTAGTGCTCTATTGAGCCCAAAAATCACAATTTTGTTTGTATCGATAGGCCGACTGACAGAAAGATTATCAAGTTCCAGTTTGATAATTCAATTTAGCACTAGCATGTGCTTTTTGACCCTTTCAAATAGATGTTGTCAAATAACCTGCATTCTGATTATCATTGTCCTATTTTCACATGATTCTATCTGCAGCTATTGCTCACCTCTCTAAACAACCAACAAACCACCAATAAATTCCTATAATTTCACAACCAAAATTGATGACTACACCTCTACTAGGGGGGATAATATGTTAAGGACACCAGACAACTATACGGTGACTAAGAAGAGGCATTTTGGCAGGTCATATTTATTATTGTGGAAAAGTGGCAAAACAGAATTAGTAAGTATTCTGTACTGAATCATTTAAAATAGTGCAACTAATTAACCAATTAACAATCAACTCTTGACCATCACCATCCATAGAACTTGAAACATCTACTGCATTTGAAACAGAGTTTGTGGATTGATTATTCACAATATATGGGCCGGGAAGCTTATTGAGTAGTTCAATCATTTTACAATCGTTGGCATCCTCACCCATGGCTGCAATGCATGCTGCTTGGAAGAAGTTTTACAGAAACAATATCAATATGTCACTTAATGACACTTATCTGTCTGACATTGTTCCTAATCCTTTTGCAAGCTTCTTGTAACTGTCTGCTTGCTGTTGACCATTGATATCTCAGACAAGTCATTTGGTAACTTTGGAGCATATTGCATGCAAATGTTCTTTCTCTAGTCCTGAACTTTGTCCACATATGATCCCAAGTCATGACTTTCTTCACATTGAATAGTTTAATTGCCATTTCCTCTTGGTTTTGTGGTGACAGGAAGTTTGCTATTGGTCTATTGTACAGCTTGCTATTTGGGTGTATTCCAATTCTACAACAAAATCATGATATTTTTCAACAGGGAATGCTATTTTTTCTATTTGCAATATGCTTTTTAACAATCAAAATCACAGCCTAGTTTCTTGTTTCAAACCATCCTAAGAACAACATGTTGATTGTTGGAATATAACAGTATATTAACAAAACAATATGTATGATGCAGTCATCAAATTATTGTTAATAACTATTAATACATTTTGACAAGCATAAATTTTTAAATGACAAATTAATTAAGGTAAATAAATTATTTAATACATAAATCAATAAATTAATTTGTTATCATTTTTTTGTTTATTTATTCTCTTCACTCTCCTTCACTTTAATTCTTCCATTTCTGCTGTTGGTTATTGTGTTTCATTTACCACAGCATGAATCAACAACAGGTAGTCATGCTTCACTTTTGTTGAGTTGCCACAGCCTCTTGCCAATCTCTTGTTGATACCAACTGATTGTCATATCTTTTGGTGATACGGCAAATGGCTTGTTACACTTATTCCCAAGTTGCTTTGGTTTACCTCTCTATTTTTGGTTTATTGTTGCAGGTGTGCAG
>JALLPD010001209.1:0-12736 GCA_036940065.1 Cyclotella cf. meneghiniana
CTCTGTCTCTCTGTCTCTCTGTCTCTCTGTCTCTCTGTCTCTCTGTCTCTCTGTCCCTCTGTCTCTCTGTGTCTCTGTGTCTCTTTTTCTCTGTGTCTCTGTGTCTCTGTGTCTCTGTGTCTCTCTCTGGAAGGTTACCTTTGAGATCAATTGCTTATTGTGTGCTCGAAGACCATTGCACCTGGTCATCCTTGAGACACTGCACTTCCCCCTTGACCCAAGCCGTGAAGCCATCATCATCTTTGATTGTTTTGCCAATTTTTGATACATCTGCCAATGTTCCTCACATTTGCGGATTTGTTGCAGTTAGCCAATTTGGGCCTGATCCATGATCACACTTCCCCTCACAATTCCCAACATTACCTCCCATTCTGGCATTGCTTGATCACAAGAATGAAAGCAATGTTGGAAGGTTTGACATAATCATTTTTATTTGATTTTATTTTACAGAACTCAACTTTCTACTGAACTACTTTGTCTGATCATATGAAGAGATCCAAATGTCATACGATCTTCAACAACGGTTTCCTTGTTGATAACTAAACGAATGTAGATTCTATAAATCATGAGATATTTATAAAGTTAATCTGCTTTGAATTAAAAACTAATTGTGATGTTTTTCTATCCAAACTTCTAAACCATAATAAATGGTAGAAGCATTTTGGTGACTTTCCCGACAGTGCATAGTAGATAGTAGACATAGGAGTGCCTGTTTTGGTGTGACATGAAGGCATGAGCCTATCAACAAATATGGGTACTTGTTGGGTAGGAGCTTGGCAATCGATAGCTACCTTTGTTTTGCCAGAGTGTGGCTTTCCATTCTGTTCAAGCAGGTGCATTTTAATGGTGAATATGGACATGATCAAGGAAGTACTCAACGCATATCATAATGTGCAATTTTATTATTCTAAGTTAATAGTTAATTATGCTAATGGTAATATTGAATATTACCAGGTCAAAGGTGCTACTTTGACTGATGTCCAAAAGCATGACAATAGGGCTGAAAAAGGCACACCTATGTACCCAATACTGTAAGGAGATATCAGCTAGACAGGAATCTGTAGAATCACCAAAAAATCAATCCTGATTCCTGTTTTGAACATTTAAAATAATTCAAGAATGATCTAATCTTAAAAATCCTGCACACTCATCTACTCAAACTCATAAACTGTTCCATACATGTAGCATTGTCACAAAAGTGAATTCTGGAAAAGTTAGAGTTAAGACTTTTGGGCATATGTTATAACACAAATGAAATTAATAAGAAGGAATGTAAAAAATTTCCCCGGTGAACAGAACTTTACTAGAATGAAGCAAAAGCAGACAGAACATTAAGGTGAACTATCTCATCATGAGGAACAATATGCTCTTTCAGTGACACAGGTAGGAAAAGTCCACAAAAACAGAGTATTTTCCATCACAACAAGAAAAGACTCTACAGAAAATGCAGGGAAAACCACTATGTTAGGAGATCAAACTGAAAACCACTATAGGAAGTATTGAGATGATATAGTTTTTTACTATGTGTGGATCATATTTGACTTTTTAATAGACAAAACCTTCCCGCTGCCCACTCATGGAGCGTTACACATATTTGATTACAGTACATTTTAGTGGGAATAGTGGGTATGAATGCCTGAGTTCCTATGGTTGATATTAGGTCTTCTTATAGTGGTTTATATTTTCAATGATATGGTTCCTATCGTGGATTTCAGGGTGTTTATTGCCACTTTCCTATCTTCGTTAGGCTTTTCCTATTGCGGTAAAGTTCCACTACGGTACAGCATTTAGGCTTCATTTTCATATCCGTTGAGTCATGTTCCTTCAAAGAATATCTCTGCAAGTTCATGTTTGTGGTGATTTTTTGCCATCTGTTCCTCCTGCTATTATTGTTCAGAAGTGACCTACAAAATAACTGTTTTCTTGTTGTATTAATTCAACAATTTGCAGAAATACAGTTTCCCGCATTTCTCATATGACGATCTGTGGTCATTTTCTGTACATCGCATATTATGACTTGTCCCGTTGCCACGAAGAGGGCTTTACTATCTTGTATGATATATGTGTCTACCTATACATATCAAACATCAGCGCAGGATTTTTGAGCATAACTCCCGTTTTTAAGCTTGAAAATCTTGAGCTGGTGGTTGTCATACGAATAATATAACAAATAGGTAGTATTGTATGGTACCGTAGTAGACTGTCTCTGTTGAGGCGATGACCGGTGACAGATCAAGTGTCAAATGGTAGAGTGGGTGAATTACTATTCCTACATAGAAACAGCTGGAAAATATCGAGTTCGCATTTCCTTGCACTACCGTACAGAGTTTGAGATGTACAATATGTGTGTATTGTATGGCACCACAATGTATGGCACAATACGATATCGTACCTAAGCCTAACAGCATCCAGACAATAAGCCCACTATATGGTATTGTACCTATAGAGGCATGATGATGGCATGGGACAAAAATACGGGAGCACATAATGCTATCTTTCTCGTTGCATCCAACCAGATCTCATCGCATCAAAAACAAGAGAAAAGATAATATTAAACAATGAAGAGCTCCACGGTAGCCTTGCTCTGCCGACTGGCCCTCGCAGCAAGAATAGTTGCTGGGATTTCATCATTCGAAGGCGACCAACGGAGCTTTCAAATAATGAACGAATCAGGTGGCAACATCGAAGTTCACTGGATCGACCTAGAGACTGGCGACATGGTCCGCCAGACCGAGCCTGACATTTCGCCCGGCGAAACGTTTGAATTGGTCTCGTTTGTAGGTCATGCTTTTCAAGTGAGGCAGGTTCCTGACAAAACGACGGTGGCTTGCGTGGGTGGCGACAGTCCAAATCAGTGTCAGGTGGAATACTTCACTCTCGATTCCAATATCGACCAAGGTTAGTGTACAGTTAGACACAGTGCATCTAAGAGAAGCCATACTCATTTACGTTATCAATTCAACTACAGTTATTATCGTTGAAGAAGGCTTCGAAATACATCACACAACCTCAAGATCCATCGCTACCCTCTCCGCACTCGAACTCCTCCAATCATGCAAAGATACCTCCATGCGTCTTCTCCAGTTGAGTATCTCTCCCGAAGATGCACTCGAAGCGATTGCACAATGTATCAAGTTTGGAATCTCTAGAGAAATTCGACGTCTCAAGGAAGAAGTATACTTCCATGCCCAAGCTAGAGAGAATTTGGCAAATTTGTTCGATAATTACACGTGTGCCGACGAAAGTTTAAATACCACAACAGCCAAAGAGACAATGCATTGGGAGGGAAGGAAAGTTCATGTCATGATGGATCGACCCACGAGTAAGATTCATGTGGTGGAGGATTTTATCACAGAGGAAGAATGCAAGGCGGTGGAGATGACAGCTGCTGCTGTTTTTGTGGACGCCACTGTTTCAGACGGTATGGGGTGAGCGCTGTATTTGCTGTTTATGAACTCTCTCCACTGTTATGTATTGTCTTCAGTTTTGATGCGAAATCATATTTTATCATGGATCCATCTCGATAGAGGGGAACACTCGAATGAAGTTCGCAAGGCAAAACAGGCAGCTATCTCTGTTAACTGGAACAAGGAACAAGATGGGGATTTAATTTCTTCGCTCTCTCGTCGTGTTGTCAATTACATCAATAATGTCCTACCATTAAATACACACCATAAAGGCCAGGAGGATATCATGTCGATCCAGTATTTTGAACGTGGCCCTGATGATACCACCCCTGTCAGGTACTTGCCCCAATGTGATGGTGATTGCAATGGGTTGAATTCTAACCCCGGCAGTCGTGTGGCTGCTATGGTAAGTGAATTATTCGTCATTATTTCGGCTTAATTGTTGTACCAAGTAGTGTATGACTTTATCATATCGTAATGCAGGTCATGTATTGTAGCGTCCCAACCGTGGGAGGAGCGACTAACTTTCGTAATTCTGGGGTTCATATCAAGCCTATCAAGTATGCCGCCACATTTTTCAGTAACGTTGATCCAGTTACAATGAAGATGGACGATTCGCTTACGGAACACAGCGGGTGCCCGGTCATTGAGGGGGAGACGAAGATTGTGACCCAGTGGGTGAGGTTGGGTGTGGATGATGAAATGCCGTGGAGCTCCTGGAATACATGTGAGTTTTTTGTTTGCGTGCTTTTCTGCGTGGCTGAATCGTCGCATCAAGAATAACGTATGATTTCGCTTTTTCTTTCAGTTGGAGCGAAATATTCCGATGTAGCCAGTCATTAAGGACTTCCTTTGATTATTATATGGAATAGGAGCACTAAAACGGCTGGAATGGTCTTGGCCACAAAACTGAATGTAGAAAAATTAAATCTCCTTTCCGCTTTTAATATTAAGTTTGGCAAGATCATTGGATGCTCAAGCATGCACGTCTACTCGAAAACACTGCGATCTGACATTGGGATGTCGATATAAGGTAGCTTAAATGTAAGTTTAAATATATCATCTCTCCTTACTAAGATCGTTCTGTTGCAGCTAATTCTAGAACAGCTGTTGTTCTAGAACAACGGGCCCGTGGAAGTAAAACACCTAGGTGTTCTAGTTCCACGGTGCATAGTGTGCAGCTAAAACTAAAACACCCGTTGTTCCAGAACAACAGGTCCATAATATCTCCGTGGAACTAAAACACCATGGTGTCTTAGAATACCATATGTCCTACATAAAGACCATAGACAGGACATACTGCACTTCTTACCTCATTACTAGCTTAATCTACAGTGGAACTAGTTTTAACATTTCTTTATGTCCAAAAGTTAGTGCAAATACATCCCGTTAACAACAGCTGTTCTAGATTCATATCTTCTAGGGCAAATGAGTTCCAATGGACACAAAATAATTTACACTAACGTACTTCTAGGGTAAATGAGCCCAAATTACCACTTAGATTTGGTGGTTTCAGGATGACTTCAAAGAGATGTGATGGGGAAATGTATGAGGTGATGGTGCATGAGTGAGTTCTTTATGTCCAAAAGTTAGTGCAAATAACTCCCGTTGTTCTAGAATAACGGGATCGGAATGTCTGTTGTTCTAGAACAACAGCTGTCTTAGAATTAGCTGCAACAGATCCAGCCAATGGATGGTTTGAAATCATTGAACTTCTCAATGTAGATGTCACATATGTGTTTAAAGGTGAAGGGCTTGTAGAAGTGTTCATTGACAAGTCTTCTGCAACAATGTCATGCTTGTTCAATAACTCGGGATCGATTCATATCAATGAAAATGGAAGCAAGTTTGCACCTCTGATGCCCTGTGCAATAGCTGTGGCCTAGTATGTAAACCAACCTTGATTAGAATCCACACAAGACAATGGCATCCTAGAATCCATACATGCTGTTATATTAGACATGATGCACACCTCTAATCTTGGCATGCAAGACATAGTAACAATGGAGGATGTAGCTGACTTTGTCCCAAGTGCTGAACGACCCATTTGCAGTACATACCACACAGTACGGGGCTCTATGCCGGGTCAAGCCATTTTTGGTAGAGATATGCTTTTCACCAGTCCCTACCTGACTGATTGAAAAAAGTAGGAGAACATAGATAAATGTTTGAGAGAATGAAAATTGAATTGATTTTGATTATTTGTAGGACAACACGTCCTCTTAATTAAGGATGGTATCCTCCACAAAGCAGAAAGCAGACATGCAGGATGCCATGTCATTATGCAAGTGCATTGTAATGGCACAGTCAGGATTCAATGTGGAAAGATTTCAGAATAAATCAATATTAGGAAGCTTACACTCTACTTAAACCAGAGTGTTTAACAGTATGTGTTAGAACTAGATTTGTTAAATCATTTTCTACTCGTAAGACATCAATCCATTACACAATAACATGATGCATCCCTCCTCTAAAATTTTATACACCCTCCTGCAACAGGACTATCACACCGTTAATGCTGCCTTAGACAGGTTCATCCAACTTCTCAGTGTGCAAATAAAGCCAGTTATATTTGCCTACCACATCATGAGCTTCTTTTTTGGCTTTCGGGAAGTTATGTCCTTGTTGAACCCATCTTTGGGGGGCAAGGGACATATGCAGTCCTTCATAAGAATAATTACTTCACACTTGGAACCTCAGTCCCATGCATTAGTATGTACCAGACTCGTTGGTCTCACACATGCATTGTAATGGGCATGTGGGTCTTAAAATGCACACACAAATGTGCAATGATGTACAAATGAGCAAAGTAAAAATAAAATTCAACATTGAACATGTTTGTGACACCAAAAATAATGGCTAGACTGACCAATTATGGCCAGACCATATGAATTTCATGGATCGTAAAACTCCAAGTATGTTACTTGAACAGATATCTTGAAGAATCTTTGCCAGATCCATGTAGTACACACACTTTGCAAGCTTGTTGAAAGCATGGTTAGAATAATCTGATTCATTCCACTAACTGTATCATATGTGTACACATTAAGTTTTTAGCTCATAAAAATAAAGTTCCAACAACCACAACACCACACTAACAAAAGCTATCTACATCTATCATTCAAACTGCAGAATTTGGATTTACCTAAAGTTTGTCACTTGCATGCTTGAGGCAGACTTTGTTCAATGTTGTCCGGAAAAATAAGGTGTTTTTCAAAATCAGTGCATATTTCACCCAGGCTGATATTAGTAAAATTGACTGTTTTCAGTTGAACTTAAGATCTGCATAACTTTCAAAGGAATGGACTGAGCATTCTTTCCATTGTATCATTCCATCCTTATTGGATCTAGTATGAATGACAATTATGCTGACATGAAACCCCCTTCTTTGGACAAGATCTAGCCAATCCATTTGGTCTATCAAAATTTTAGCGATGCTAATGATGGTGCTCTTTTTTCAAAATATCCATCACAGATCTTGCAATGGAACATACCAACATAAAAGTACCCCCAAACTCAGCCCCAAAACTTAACTTTGGGTCATGGAATTTTTGTGTCTGTGTGCTAATGTAACACTAAGCCCCTTTGGTGCCATTCTACAGTTTTTGATTTCTCCTACAAGCTGTTTAAAATATTAGAAGAAAATCATGGTTATCACTGAGTAAAACATGTTAAAATATGCACTGATATCAGTCATATGGGGTGTAAATGAATCAAAACTCAGAGTCGAGCATTTCTTGCAGCCAGGTGTTTTGTCCATAATCACTCAGTTTAGACACCTAAACCAACAAAAATCTTCTGAGTCTGTTTTCGACAAAGAGGTCCTACATAGTCACCCTGAACCCTGACTTTTCCATTGAGAAATTGTAAAACACATCTTATCTGTTTGGACAAACATTTTTAATGGATCTTCCAGATTTCCATGAAGAACTCAGCTGCATTAGAGGCACTTGGCTCACAGATGAAAATGTCACAAAGTAATATTTTTGTTCATCTACTGACTATAGAACATTTTGAACCATATGATGATGAGGGTACAAAAGTCTGGGGGGGGGGAAATGACTTTTTTCAGTCAAGACAAAATTATCCCATCAAGCATTCCTGTGCCACATAGAAGCCAGAGATGCTAGTTTTTTCCTTGGTTGATCTTTGTTTAAATTTGTGTGCCATTTAGGCAAGAAAAAAGGGAGTGATCTTATTGGGAATAAGGGGGTTGCTAGTGTCTCGGAACTATTCAGAAAACTGAATGATATATTTTTGGATTGATGCCTGTGACAGCAACTGGAGGTAGTGGATCATTTTTGGATCATGGAGACAAGTTGGGGGGCATCTGGTTCTATGGTTAGTGCATTTTTCAATGGTAGTCAAGTTTGGAATGCTCAGATTTGTGATCAAAATTGGGTGTTATCTGAGTTGTTCAGCAAGAACACTTTTAGTGACAAAACAATAGGATGACACATATAACTATCTTACTTTTCAGAATGTTATTTAGAATTGCACAGACTTCAAAGTTCTGGTTTGAATCAATGTCAAATGTCAAGTCCTCTGTTCTGTCCAGGCTGCTGCATTCTTTTGTCAAACTTTTCTATTCACCTCAACCTAAAGTGGATTTGTAACCAAGATTGCAGGTACAATTATTCTTTGTTTTGGATAGACTTCAATGAGCACAACCTCCTACACCCCTACATGGACTACAAAACTTCCTTGAAGTGTGGTTCATTAAGGAGCAAACAAATACAGGACTGAGTTTGAGAGTATCAAATCCAGCCTGCCAAAAAAGACAGGAAAAGACATCCTAGAAAGTGATTATGGTTGCATCTTTGTCTTGAAATTCCCTTGATGCTTGTGATGTTGCATGTAGACAAATACTTTTGTATCATGATGTCACAATTATATTTTTGTCACTCTCTTTCCCATGCCAACTTGACCACATCAAAGGAGACCACCAAAAAATGTAGACAAGGAATCCATAATTTGACACTTTTGCTCCAAAGCCCAAGAAATCTGCACCCAAGCCATCAAAGATCCCCACCATGCATGATGCCATCACATCCTCAGTCTATGCCCAACTTCAAGAAATTGAAGCCTGCTTTGATGCTCCCCTACAAGTCCTCTATCTCTGGCAACCCTTCCTCATCAACAACAAACCCTGGCCTCCTACTGATCTGCATCCTAAGCCTCTGATGCTTTTGACCATGAAGCCTGTTTGCTACCAATGCACTCTTCACATGAACACTGAGGTGTCCTCTCCCGCCTCTTCCTGGACCTACAATGTTGAATCTGTGAACAATCCTGTTGAAATTCACACTATCTTCCAAGAAACTCACTGACAGGCAAATTAGATCCTTGCAACAGCAGTCCACAACCACGTAATTCATCCAACATCAGCAACAAATGATTCATCAGCTACAAATGCCATTGTAATGACAGTACTCTTCATGGAATGTTAGAATGGCATACCATATTACCAATGCTGATTTCAATTGGCTGGGGAGTTTCCAACAGGAGCGGACCAAATTGCAGTTGAGCTGCATGCCTGCTAAGTATGCTCCCATGCTTGGTTCAAAATTAACAAATGTAGTGGGTCTGGAAAATCTTAGTTTGTCGTTTTATCTCAGTATTGGAGTAAAAGAGATGTTGGATTGGGTTCAGTGGAGCGTGGGTGACTTTTTGAGTTGAGTAATCCTAAAGCTTGATAAGATGGCCTTGCATGGATGGATTCATTTCGTAATTTGTTGTAGTTGCCAACTGGAGTGATTAGCTTGCCTCTGGATGCATACTACACACATAATACAAATGGATAAAACAACTTGTAAAATGTCATGGAATGAATTAGATCTATTGGTACCACGAAACTGGGAGGGTCTTGTTACAGTTATTTTCCCCTCTTTTGCACCATGAAATGCTTTGTGTAACCTTATACATCCATGATTATAAATGATGCCCTTCATGGACTTATACTCTTCAAGCATGTTACTAATTTGAAATTGTGATGTCGATTTTGAGTTGCCAAGATTATTCCTACTACTTTTTGTTGGCATGCAAAAATTTGGATGTACCCTAGATTATATGATCTCATCAACTATTGTCAGCAACAAAGCAATAATGACTTGATCATGCTGTGACAGTTAGAAAGAGGAATAGTATGAATTCCTACCTTCTTCTGAGCTGCCCTATCAAGTGATGAAACTGTCACAAGATTACCCAATCTTTGTAATGTTGATTATACTCAGAAATGATTTGGATAGCCTCAGCCTGATAAGTTGTTTACTACACTGATCGTTTGACTGCTGATGGGGCTACATACTATTTTTTTAAATCCTCTTCTTTTTTGGCTGAGCAGAGGACATAGCAACCTCTTATCAGAAGTTGATAGGGTGGCAGATGTTTTTAATGTGTATAATTGTACAAGTTAGAATTCACTTCAAACCTATGAATGTCTGATATATTTGGCAATTGGTTTGGCCTCACTATCCAGCCCCTGAGACCTGACCGAGATTGCACAATCCTTTGAACTTTCTGAGGGTTGATGTTGCTGTGTCATGATTTGGTGAATGTGTGTTTGTCTGAGGTTGACTTGATAACTGTGAGTTAAGCTTTTTGATCTCTGATAACTCTCTTGCAATATTCCTGCATCTCTGCTCATCTCATTTCCATATACACCAATGTCTTTAGGAAATCCTAACCTATTGAACATCTCCTCTGAAATATCCCTTGTTCTAGCATTGTATGGTTCAGCATTGAAAAGTTGTCAAACATTTTGTCATAAACATCCTTGGAAATTGAATTTTGACATGTATTCAGTATTTTTTATTACATGAAATCTTGATTTGTCTTTGTCAAGTAGCCCAAATTCATAAAGCCCATGCATGATATTGCTTTTTGTTGCTACTTTTGTTGCCATTTCTGGTAAGCATGATATAAAATCAATGAGTGATTTCTTTGTTCTGTCTTTCAATTGTGAACAATTAAATCATTCTCCATCAACAGCTTCCCAAACTTTCTTCTTCGTGGCATGCTGATTTGGATCAATGTCACTGACATTGCACATTGATGATTCTTTCTTTATAACCTTAAAGACTTTTGCTAAATCCGCTGGCTGCTCTACTCCCATTCTTGCTGCATTCTGTTTGTTTGCAATAACTTTGTTGTCAGTGAATAATTGATGCTCACTTGTTATTGTTTTAACCTGAGACATGTCACCATCACACCAAGCAACCCCAGTCAATATATCAGGAATCGCCATTCCAACTGAAGCATCACACCCTGAGTAGTCCTTGCACTTTTTGTTGATGAATGGAATCAAGACTTCATTTTGATAATAGGTGAACCTCTTTTTTTATCTGACCCCAATTCTTTCTTCATGAACAAAACATATCCAAGTTGAGTGTCTTCACCAATTCCTATTCTATCAATGCACAGTCCTTGTATGTTCAGAACAATGAAATCTTTATCTGGAGGCAATTCCCTATCATTCAGTCCAGAAACAGTGATGAACAGGGGATCACTTTGTCTTGTGCCATTGAAAGTCCACGTAAGTTTAACTATCGTTCCACACATATTTTTTCCATCATCTAACTTATAAACAGCAACTAATCCTCTCAGTCCATTAGATTCTTTGGTAACCAATGTGAATTTATCCCGATGTGCTTTGTGGGCTTCAAATATGTACTGAGTACTTTTTCAGTGGACGTAATTTGTTCTGGACAAACAGGAAACATTGGTATACCATTGCATGCATCAGTCACTAGGTGATACAACAATCTTGTGTGATCTGGGAGATTACTTATTTGCTTCATAATCTTTCTGTCATATTCAGTAACTTCAATAAAGTGAGTGGTAGCAACAAGAAACACATTACTGATTGATCCTCTTGACAAATTTTCTGCTGTGATACAAGTGTTTGTTTTGGGAGGTGCTTTTTTGTTGATTGAGATGTCACCATGGAGTGCAATATGTGCAACATAATTTGAAAGAGTATTTTTGTTAACTTCATCTTGCACACAAAGTGGTATGTGATTTGTCTCAATAATCATTTTCTTTTTATGTTCAACAATTATATTGTTAATATCTTCCTTCCCATAGACACGACCATGACTATTATGCATATTGCTGATAATTTAATGAATGTTCTTGCCATCAACAATTCTGGGACATCCTTTAGTCCAGTCATTGTTGAGTACAATGCTTCCCTCTGTCCTCTTCTTCAACATGTCATAGATGGCTGTTTACTTGCATGGAATGTATCTTTGTCGAATCTTCTCATCAATTGCTTTGCTTTTTCCTTTCAAATTCTGGTCCAGTAATCTTGATTCAATGTATTCCAAGGCTTCAAACTAGCTGAAACATGTGCCATTTTTAGGGATGGGCAAAGTGATTTGAAGAAGAATCTCATGCTCTTTTGACTGTCATTTCAACCTCTATTGCTTATTTTGTTCAGGATTCACAGCCTTTGATGATTTGGTTGTGTACATCTCAAGAATTTGGAAATCGGCACTCTTATGCTTGTTGGTAGGATCTACAACCTTCTTCAAAGCATTCCTCTCTATAAGGTAGCATGCAATCTTTGCTCCAGCAACATGAGCAATTAATGGAAGTGATTTTTGAAATGGCTGGAGTGATGCAATTAGCTATTCTTCTTGTGTACTCGTGTATGGTTCTATGGGATGACTGTTCATCCAAAAAATGCAGCAAAAGACTTGAGTTCCCTGTAAATGCTCTCCAATCAAAGATGCTTTGTAGAGTTTGCGAGTAGCCTCCATCCTAGAATCTGACATGGTGTTTGGTTGGGCTCATTTTCCAGGAGCCTCTGAGCAATCATCATCATTTCTATAAGTCTGCACATTTTGATATACTTTACGAGCAGTTGTCTGCTGAATAGTAGACAATGGTGTTGCCACGTCTGACATAATGTATACATGTCGGTCAGTTGCTGTGGTCATCAACTTTACCTTATGTGATACCATTAAAGTTTGAAATTTTACATAACACTTTCTTATTTTTGACGTAAAATATCTTTTATCTAAGTGTAAAATGTAACCGTAATAATTATGGTATCTTTTTATGGTGCAGTTCAATTCATTTTGAGATACCCTGTCCGGATTTTTGAACTGTTGGGCTTTTTGGATCCCGTAGCTTGTACCATAGGCGACTTGTATATATATGAGTTGTTGGTCACTACCGTACATCACAGATTTTAAGACCCGGAAAATGTCAAAAGATACTTTAAAACATATCTTATATATTTGCAAAGCTAGCAATGCTATCACAGGCCAAAAATTAAAAGTATCTTGTCAACTTACTTCTATCACGGTACAATACGTAACGAG
>JALLPD010001210.1:0-12788 GCA_036940065.1 Cyclotella cf. meneghiniana
CCAGTCTCACAATCACAGCAAGATGAGTATCCTTGCCCATAAAGAGACAGAATTGTTGCGATTTCTTTTCGAACACCACAAACAAGGAATACAAGTGACCATGAGGATGGTATGGAAATTTGTCAGCAAACTGATGCCTGAATTATGCTTAAAAACAAGGCTTTCAAACGATCAGTGTACGCAGCGTTTTCTCCATCGCATTGGCTACTCCCATTGCCTTTCCACACACACACACACACACACACACACACACACACACAAACTGGCAACACGGAGACAGCCTCTTCTAAATTTATTGAATACATGAGACATAAAGTCTCACAAATGTGTCTGGACCATGTCTTGAATATGGACCAGATGCCCATACCATTCTCGTTTCATTCCAAACACATATGGTCAAAGACAGGTGCATGTACTGTCCATGTACTTGCATCAACAGGTGAAACAAAGAGGGCAACGCTTGCAGCCACCATCACAATGAGCAGGGAGGTTTTGCCTCCACTACTCATTTTCAAAGGCAGTGAAAATGACCACATCAAAAAAGCAACCTTCCTAATTCCCACAAATGGGTTTCTACACAGTGCAGAAGAAGGCATAGATGGATGAATCCTCGATGTCCATGTGGATTGAAAAGCATCTTTCACCATGGAAAGTCACACTACCTCCTGAGGTGATGCCTCTTCTAGTCTTGGATGCTTTCCCTGTCCACATGATGGGCCCGGTAGTAGAAAAAATTCGGGGTCTCGGCATTGAAATCAAACACATCCCTGGCGGTTGCACTTACTTCTGCCAGCCAATTTATGTGGGTGTCAATAAGCCGGTAAAAAGTGGATTGGCGGATCAATGGGAGGATTGATTGGATGCAGAGGGATTGACAGATTGTAATGCAATGGCAACAGCATCTTGCAAATTGATTGCAACATGGGTTGTCGAAGCATACTGGATGCTCGACTCAGAGATCTGCAAGAATGCATGGAAGAAAATGGACTTTGTATAGATTCTTTAGTAAATTTATTATTATTATGATTATTTGTCTTTCAACTCTAAATTTACATTTTTAGAATTAGTTTTCTATTGAGTAACAATCAAGCCAGTCAGTCTCCCCTGTCAGCAATTTCCTCAAGAGCATATCCATGGTTTCTGTGATAGGGTGTGTGGCAGTGAGAGTTGGGGTGTTCAGGTGTGAACACCTCAAATACCCTCACCAACACTCCATCAAGAATACCTCCATGTGCACCAACTGCATGTTTCCGTGGGGTAAAAGCCACCTTACACCCATTGTTCTCATCCCTTCGAACAAAGTAAGCTGTAAGCTTGTCCGGTGCCGATGTTCTCCTCAAATGCAACAATACACCACATCAGTGGGCTAGCCTTACCAGCAGGGGCAAGTCCCTGTAACCAAAACAGTGCTTTCACATGTGTGGCCATTGTCTGTTGCAACAATGCCGGCAATTGGAATGACCTGTCCCAGTTGTGGAAGACATGGAAACATCATTTTTGTTGTTCAAAAGAGTACTATGAATATGTAAGCCCGCCAAAAAAAGCAAGGTGATGTGTGGTGTGTTAAACGACAATCAGCCATAACTTGGGAACCAGTAGAAATAATGAGGAGCCCAGCATATGAATGTGTTGGTCATGCAATGGAAAATCTATTCCAATTGCATTTAAGCACAAAAGCAGGTATAGTTGCCCCAACACAAAAATGTTCATAAAATTGGTAAGATTTTGCAAAGTGTGGCCTTCTCTAAGGGTACCTATTCACCGTATACTACATTAATATGAAGAATTTCTTTGACACACTTGGTCCCAAGGTGCTGCAGGTATTGGTGGAACCATGCTACCGCATGATCATGAAGGCTTTTTGGAATAACCATTTTGCCATCTTTACAGAGTACTTGTTAGTTTTTGACCACCTGGGTGGAATAGTCTTCCTTTTCGGGATTTTTCTTAAGGTCTTGGTCATGTTATTGTGCCTCTGCTATCTCTCTAGTCATGAGTGGATAGATGGAGTCCTCTTTGTTTTGATGGGCAAAGATAAGGTTCACAGATTCTTTGGTGTTTGTTGTGGATTCACTTTGCTCTTGTGGTGAGGTAATAACACCAGCATTGTGAAAATGTCATCCAGTTTGGCTTGTCAATTGCAATGGGTTTGTAGTCCAGTCATGAAATTTCATCCTCAACAGTGTTGTGGATGTGTTTGAGATGGTGGGTCCGTAATCTTCTAAGAGTAATCTCCGGCAGTACACTCAATCAGTGGTCAGGCCTAGAGCATCCTGCATTAGATTCTTGTGGTCAGTACAAAGCATCATTTGTTGTTCCTATAGCATGCCTTTGAACTCTTTTAGTGTGTCCACTATGACCGATAGCTCTTGTTTGGCCATGCTATATTTTTGCTGGTGTTCAAAAAATACCAGCAGCCTGTTATTTTGAGTTATTACATCTACTAATTGAAATTTGGAGCTATCTTTGTAAATCGCAAAACTCTTTGAATAGCCAGGGTAGGCAAAGGTAACATTTTTGTTAATCATTCATTTTATGTTGTCTAATGTCTATTGATGGATAAATCCCAATGCCATGGCTTCATTTTTGTTTTATTGGCCTTTGTGACTTCAGTGTATTCTCACTTATCAACTAAATTAGTCAGCGTAGCCAGTATATCAAGGCATATTGTACACATGTCTCTGTAATACCAGACAATGCCCAAAAACATATGGAACTGTTTAACATTTTGTGGTAGTGTTAATACAAAAATTGCCTATGCCATCATTTGTTGTGGCTGTATACAATCATGAAGCAAGATGAATCCTAGATATTCTGTCTCCTTGACAGAAAAAAAGACTTGAAGTATTGAATTTCAAGCCCACATCTTGCAACCAGATGATGACCCTCCTTTGCTTAGCGTGGTGCTAATCCAGGCTACCTTTGGTGATGCATTGTAGATCATCAATATAAGTTTGTACAAACTCAAGGGTTGTTATTAGCTCAGACATCTTAGTCTGGAAGATTTCCTGAGAACATGCAACACCCATTGGTAAATGCAGGTAAGAATATTTACCCCACACAAGCTAATGGTGCATATTAGATGCATCTTGATCCAATCTAATGATTTAACAGTCCATGTTTAGATAAAGGGCAGTGGTATATGTAAAGCCTTCTAGTTCTTGCAGAACTGAACTGATTGTGGGAATTGGGAATGGTTTTCTCACAATCTGTTTGTTGACCTCCCTAAAATTTCTGACAATCTGTACCGTACTGTCCTTGTTTTGGTATTATAAAAGTTGGAAGAGTCCATCCATAATGTGCTTGTCAGTTTAATATGCCCAGGTCACATAATCTTTTGATTTCCTTCTTAGTCACTTCCAAGTGCTTGTTGCATTTGGAAAGGTCCGGCAAACTTTGTGTCTTCCTTTAACTGTATAAAAACCGGCTAGCAATCCCAGTTATGTAGTGTCCCATTGAACAGTTCCTAAAAGTCTTGTTGGACCTCCAGTAATGATGCTTGTTCTTGGGCATTCAGTGGTTATTGCAATCATCTTCTACCATTTCTCTGAGATTCTCCTTTTCATATCTGGTGTTAAAAATTTGTACGAGGTGTTTTGTGGCCTTGAGTGCACTCTCAGGTTTTTGGCATGCTTTGATAGGTGCTTTAAGTCAGTGTCTAGGGCTTCTCAGTTCAAACCTTTGTTGTTAGTTTGTTTATATCTCTCATTTGCAGTGAGATATTTTTCTTGTGATATCTTTCATCCAAAAGTTTAGAAGGATTCCTAGCTCTTTCAGGGTATCATAAGCAAAAATGAGGTCAAACCCTTGTGCGGTCATGATATCTTGGCCATAATCTACAATATTTGGCTGTATGATATACACCTTGTTTGCAGAGTAATCAAAGAATTTTATTTTGATTTCCCCCTTCCAATTGTTTGGAAGCTCCCAATTGATGTATGCAAAGACTTTGGTACCTCCGTAGAGGTCACCTTCAGACCCAAAATCAGGAGGAGATTTATGTTGTAACTGGGGCTACACCTCAGAGGTTGTTTGTTTACTCTGGAGGCTTCACATTCAGTCAATTGATTCCATTATGGCTATCAAGGCCATGACACCCAAGTACTCCTTGTTTTTTTTGCAAATTATCGCATTTAATGCCTTTTCAGACATATTTTTGTTGCAATATTTTTTTGCATTCATTGTCTGAAAATTAATATAATCATAATTTCAAAATTAACCTGCAGATATTTTTACTTGGAACAGAGGGGATGTGATTTTTATTTGAGTAAATATACATTTCTTACACATAACTAATTCTCTGGTGCTATTTGACCCAAAACTTCAGGAACTGTAGCCGGATTCATTGTAGCTGTCAGAATGTTAAGTGTTGCACTTCTTGTGTTTATGTCACTGCTTGGCCATGGTATAAAGTACTTTCCTAAACTCTTCCCTGATGATCTGGGCAAAATTCACACCTCCAGATGTCTTCTCCTTTAAGGGTTCCTACTTGCACTCCCATTCCTCTTGATAGGAGTACCATCTGTATTAAAATGATGGCAGTCACATGAATTGTGGCTGTTGTGCAGCCCCTTATGCTCTTGCAGAGCACACAATGTTTCTTGGTCCAGTAAATATTCATAGTCTTTTTGTTAATGAAGGAGTTAATGACACTATCTTATGCTTCCCTTATATCCTTTCATTAGTATTGACCTCAGCATTATTCTTGATTTTCTAAAGGACCAATAGGAGGGCTCTAGTACTGATGGGAGTGTTATTCTCTATCAAATAGTACTGGGTCTGCCACTTGATTAGGCACATGTGAAATAGGTTAGTCACAAGAACGGTATTGTCCAAGGGCGATACCCTCTGTGTGGCCTTAGTAGCCTCTGGGCTGTTAGACAGGCATGGTAGCATCTTGAGGTAGCTGTAAAGCTGTTCCACTTGGAAAAAACTGAGGTATTGAAACCCCATTGGGATTCTTCAACATGTCGATGATGTTGTGCTTGAGGGTCTCACCTGCATCATATTAGAACACCTGTTGAAGGTGAAATGTGATGCACTTGCAAAATGAATTCCAAGTCTTGGTGGAAATCTTGGTATGGGTGTTTCTGGAGACATCTTCCCAAGGAGTGCAAGTTTGGGCCTTGATGATCATAATGCAATTTCAGTAATCTTAGCTGCACTTTTGAAACACTTAGGTACTACAAACAGGATGGGCAAAGCCTTAAACCACATAAGTAGCCTGTACCACCAAATCACAATTAAATGAAGTTGTGGTGCAAGTTTGTTCTCAAAAGTTTGTCTGGCGGCTAAAAAATCATGGTACAACCAGTAATTTAATAATTTATATGAGTCTAGTGTTCATTTCTCTGTCAATAGGGAAACAGCATGTCATCAGCATTTTTAATTATCACTTCCATCCCTACCTATAAAATATCAAGTCATGCTATGCAATGAATTCAAGCACAATCACTGTGATTGCATCACCTATGGTGACATGATTGGTCATGCCACAGTCAAGTATTCCGACATGCCCCCCAATGTGGTGAGACATTTACACAATTGTATCCCATGGTTCTCTTGGCCATACTTGCATCAAGATCACTTCATCCTTTATTGCCATGATTAGTGAGATCTTCCCACATGCATCTGATGCATACATGGGTTGTATTTAGTTGTAGTGAAACTATAATGAAGAGCTGTGAATCAATTACAACATTTAGTTATCAGCTATCACCATTGACATGCATGGATCATCTAACCCTCTATAACTCTCATCACTAAGCTACATCTTACAAGAAAGATGCACAACATCTTCATTCCGTCCATATTCATCCATCTGCCTCATCATCTGGATCAATGCTATGATCATCTTTTTCATCCAGCAATTGTTCATCAAATTCTGCATCCTCCTTTTCAAAGCTTTTATCATCAATAGTCTCACCCCTGATCATCTTTTTTCTCTCTAACACTAGAATTGATTCCACCATGTCTGTATTGCTCTTCATGCTGCATTTATGTGATGATCATCAGGGTTCACCAATTGTATTTTTGCATCTGTGGATGTGATGAAATTTTGAATCACTTGACTGCATTGTTTGTCCATCACATTTAACTTTGGTTTTAATCCTCTTGCAGTGAAATAACAGCATACATCTTTAAAAGCTTCCAGAAGTGATTTGTCTGTTTGATCTCAGTGCTCTGACCAGGATGACATTGCTTTTGTACTTGTATGCTACAATTGGCATTTCTTGCCATGAAAAGATTCTACTGGAAAATTTCTTGATCTGTATAGATTGTACCATTTTTTTGTTCTGCAATAGTGTCTCCATAAATAGTTCAAAATCTGTTTTTTGTTGGTGATTGGTTGAAAATCGTGTTTGATTGCGCGATCGTCAGCTTCATGTTGTTTTGTTGTGGATCTTGTGTTTTTCATTGTCGATTCATGAGTCCTTTTGTGGTGGCTGTTAAATCAGGCAAGTATTTCTGTACCATTCCTGACATTATGTTTGGAAAACTTATTAACTGGTCATTATCTATTGCTTTGTATAAGATGTCGATGGTCGGAGAAAAGAGGCATTGGTGTACATAGTTGAGGTGTGATAAACACTGTTTGCCATTTGTTTTGTTTCATTGTGAATGATGTAGGTTGTGCGCTTGTCATGTTGGTTATTGGCATATACCACAGGCCATTCCATTATTTTTCTGACCTTTCATAGCTTCTACTCCGTTCTGTACTATTATGAACTCATCTTTTGAAAATAACACTTTGCATCCTGCTTCACAGAGTTTTGTTACAGATATTAGAGAAAGGTTCCTCATTCCTGGATGGATAAAACCTTCTTTTGCCATATTGGGGAGTGGTAATTCAAGGTAGCATTTGCGAGATGAGAGGAGTGTTGATCAATTGGCATGTGGATAGTTGATTTTGTTTTAAGATTGGCTGATGCAGTTAAGTAATTGATGGAGGCTCCGGAGTCAGTTATTGCATAATCATCTTCTGTTAACACTGCATATTAAGTGTTTCCACTTCTCCTTGTAGTTGTGGTATTATTTGCGGTTCAGGTGGGGGTTGGAAGTAGTTCTAGTGTAGTGTTACATACTAAAAATTTAGTAATTACTTCACTATCTTCCACCCCTCGCTGTCACATGTTAGTTTTGTGGTATGCTTTTTGGCATTCATCACAAGGTGTGTTGCATGTAGCGTAATAGATGTGTCCTGGTTTGGGGTAAGGGCATGTTGCACTTGTGTGGTTGTCTTCCACATTGTAACAACATGACCTGCAATAAATCCTGTTTTTAAAAGTTCTTGTCGTGTTTGTGTGAGTGGGGCAATTAAAATGCAACTGTCCCCCTCCTTAATTTTGTTGTCCTTCTCCATAGTTTTGCTGCTGATGTTGTTGTCCATGTTGCTCTGGCTGTTGATGTTAACTGTGGCCGCCTCCCCTTCTTACATGTCCTCTACGTCCATTCCAGCTGCATCCATACATGCATCCCCCCAATTGCTGTTGATTGTACACTGGGGGTGGTTGGTGATACTGTGGTGGAGGGAGGAATTGCTGCGGTGGAGCCTGGTAATAACCCAAGGGAGTCATGGGAGGTTTTACCTGTACCGCATTGGCCAGGCCCTTCATTTGTTCAGTGAGTTGTTGGATCTGCGCTTGAGTGTTATTTGCCATCTGCACATTGTTGGAAGATAGAGCATTGAAAATCTGCTCATTGTAGTTTTTAGCTTGACCAAATTGTTGCAAGCTTCCTTTTCCTCAACATTTCTGCCATACCCAAGGTTGGCGGCCTTGTTTGATGTTTGGTTCCATAGTTTTTACTCGGTCTGCCAGTACATTTCAAAACCAGTCCAAGTGCGGGCATGTTTGCTGTGATGTGTCCAAACTTGGTACTTTATTGCAAATAATTCCCTGTCAAGGATTGCTTTTCCCAGGCAGTGATGAGACTGGTTTTGGGGTGATTGATGAAGTATGCAAAAACTGATGCATCACGAATTTGTTTTAGAAGCTCAGAGACGTCTTCTGTATGGTCCCATGGAGCCTTCATGCAATCATGGCTTGTAATGATGTTTTATGGAGTTGATTGTCCAAGTTTTGTGAAGATTCGAGCAAACAAATCCTCAAAAGTTTGGTCGGACATGCCAACGAACATATTACTGAGTTGCTTGCAGTATTTTGGCTCCAGTTTGCTTTTTAATACGGAGATTGCCACTTTGTCTACATTCATCATTTGATCGTAGAGCTTTTTGTTCTTTTGCCATTGTATAGAGATTACAGTGTTTTGCTGTTGTGCGCCATTTGAGAGATACGGTGGGACGAGTGGTGGTTGGAGTTGGGCAACACTATTCTCGCCAGTGAGCATTTGATGAATTGCGTGTGGAAGGATGCGTCAGCTCATTCCGTAATTTGAATACTCACACTCAATGTTCCTCCCTTCATCAGCCAATTGGTTGAGAGAGTTTGTTAACGTATGACATGTTGGTAGGCCCTGAATTGGCTTGATCCCTTCTTTATTGATAATGTCAATTAGTGTGGCAACATCCGCAGCTTTACGAAAGGCAGAGACCATGTTGTCTGCCTTGATTTTATGCAATTTCTGGACGGTTGCTGTTGATTTGTTTTACTAAGTTCTGTCGATAGACTAGATGGCAGAGCTATGGGGCATTAATTACTAATGAGTTCAGTAAGGATGTAAGATTATGAGCTCACAGCTCTGCTTTCTACAATAATGTAAGGGATGTGAATCCCACTAATTGGCCGTGTCTTGTTGGACATGGATCAGAGTGGGAATGCCCTGGGTAACTCTCTAGCTAGGCTAGAGAGATATCCCTAGGTTAGGGGGCAGCTGCTTTGCCAGTGAGTGGCTCCACCGGGAACTCGGTCCAGGTTAGGTAGAGGATACTTAGGGGTGTAAGTGCCTACCTGTTTAACATCCGCTGCTTGTATGGTCAAACCAGAAATGTGCATGCCTTGAATGATGATGGCAGCAATGGCAATGGTATCGTTGTGAGCAATATTTGTTGTTTGTGTAGGCAGAGCAGCAAAAATTTCTAATTTCTAGCATTAATGTTAATTTAATTTGTTATGTCTACGAATTGATGAATTAGTTTATTTGCTAATATGAATTGATGAATTAGTTTGGTTTTAATTAAGTTTTGAGTTAGTCATTTAATTAATCAATTAATTATATTAATTACCTAATTCATAGAGCCGTGTTGCAAGGTTTGGCGGCAGCCCGGCTCAGCAGCTTTTGGGTTTCACGCCTGCCGGCTATTGGCATTCTGCTGAGAGTCAAATGCTGTCGTGTTTGTTGCCTGTCCGGTTGGCAGAAGCCCAGATCCACAGGCAATCAGATAAGCCGTCGGCGGATGCTGTCGGTCACGCTGGCTGTTAGGGGCAGGAGCCGCCAAGGTTCCGTCTTGGTGCATGGGATTTTGCATGTCAAGCGTTGTCGAGAGAGAGGTCGCATGCATAAAAAAATGGTGGGAGTCTATTGGGCTTTTGGGCCCTATCAAAAAATTTGGGGTTAATTGCACTTGCTATTGGGCTATTGGGCTATTGGGCCTCGCCAAACTGCAACAGTCAAAAGCAAATCGTAAGTTTTTTCTATCTATTGCAGTATTGGGGCCTACTAAATTGAAATAGCTCCGGTCAATACTGAATTGTACACATTTTAGTGATAAAAAATGCTATTCACTGTTCATTCGGAATCCCTCGAGCATGATGGATAAAAATCACTGGTGCCATGGGATGAAAATTTGGATCGCAATAATATGGTATATTTAGCGAGTTTTTGGGGCCACAAATAATTCTTACTTCTGCGCAGAGAAAATTGGTTCGAATATATGTGTATTTTCTACACACACTGGCACTCTATCGCGCACCATATATTATAATATGGAACACTGGATTAGACTGGATTGTCCCTGGATTTTCCCTGGATTATTGTTTGATACAGCAAACCTCTGCAAACCATGTCCGCCCTCTCCCAAGCCCAGCAAAAGAAAGGCGACGCTTTGAAGAGTGAAGCCGAAGCCACTTTAAAAAAGTCTACTTGGTTCGCCTCCTCCACGGAGCGAAAACACGAAGATGCCGCGGAACTTTTCGTCAAGGCTGCCAACGCCTACAAAGTGGGAGGCTGGCACGATGAAGCGGCAGACGCCTATGTTAGGGCCTCGGAACTCTTCAAAACTCTCAAGAACTTGGGTGAAGCGAGCAAGGCCCTGAGTGATGCGGGGGCCTGTTACAAGAAGGCAGGGACCAATATCACAAGGGCCATCGAATGTTGGAGTGATGCCGTAATCCTGCTGTGCGACTCGGGGCGATTGAACATGGCTGCGAAATTATCGAAGGAGATCGCAGAGGCCCTGGAGAACAGTGCGGCAGACAACGAGGGAAAGAATAATGACTTCATTGCTGCTGCGATTGAATCGTATCAAAAGGCTGCTGACTTGTTTGAAATGGATCAAGCCAAGTCCCAGGCTTCGGGATGTTTGCAAAAAATCGCCGAGTTGAGTTCAGGGGCTCTTAACCCGCCGGAGCTTCTGAAGGCTGCGGATCTGTACGAAAGTTTGGGAAGAACATGTCTTGATTCGAACTTGCTGAAATACAACGCGAAGAGTCATTTTTTAAACGGTGAGCATAATCATTTCTTTATCCTTCATTTTCATTAACCTGTCGTGATCCAAGTTAACATAATTGGCTCTCATTCTATCATGAAATATTAGGAATACTATGTCATCTCGCCAATGGTGATTCTATCGGCGCATCTCAGGCATACACTAGATTTGACAACTTGGATTACACGTTTGGTGAAAGTCGCGAGGGGAAATTTGCGTCTCAGCTCATAGAGGCGACTGAGACTTTTGATGCATCGGGATTCGCCACCGCTTGCTTTGAGTACGATAGGATATCGAAATTAGACCCGTGGAAAACAAGCATGTTGGTGAAGGTGAAGAGGGGAATCAGTGATCAGACTGGCATTGATGGGGTCGAGGGTGAAGAGGGAGATGTTGACCTAACGTAGGAAGACGCCTCGGTGCTGCGTTTTGAAAGATCTTTTAGTTAGAGGTCATGTCCATTGTGTTTGTATAATTGTTTTTAACAGACGACATGAATATGATCAATCTTATTTCTTGCATTGATCTAACACTGTGAGTATTGATTAGCATTAAGGAGAGAGTTCACTTTCCACTGGTTTTGTACATGTGATCAGCCCAAATTTAATGACACCTGTGTTGAATCCACGAAGCATCAATAACATAGCATATGCTCCCCGCATTGTGCTGAACCCGCTCTTGAGCAAGCCAATCAAGCTTTTGAGATTCAGGCTACTATTAATAACAGCTTTCCAAAAAGGGGCGATGATATACGACCAATCTTCACGTTTAATGTCTGCTGCTCCTTCCTTCTCCAATAAGTCAACATAATCAGCCACGCTACACCACTTTGGCAAATAATAAGCTCTATTGATTTTCGCCAAAATCTTCTCTTCCTTTTTACTCAATGATGACTCGCCCGGTTCTAAATCTCGATGACACCATGTGACAATAATTAAACGCCCGCCCGGAGCTGCAACACGCATTAGTTCACTGACGAACTTGCGTTTGTCAGGCATATGTTCACCAGATTCGAGAGACCATACAAGGTCGAAGGATGAGTCGTCAAACGGCATGTTCAACGCATCTGCAACCTGGGATGCAACGAATGAGTTTAATGTACATTGAAGAAGAGAAAAACATGACCCAAACTTGAATTTACCTGGAAAGTAGCACGATCCGATAGACCCTGCTCCTTAGCAAGCTTCAGTTCAAAAGCACAGATAAAAAAAATTATTGATTAAATTGTTTGACGAAAATAATTTTAATTGAGTTCACAATTAAACACCAAACTCCACATCACTAACAAGACGACACATACCTCATTGCCCCTATTCGCCTGATATGGACTTAATGTTATGCCATGAGCAGTACTACCTGCGAACTTTCTGACAATGTGTCTGGAGGATCCGCCAATACCACAACCAACATCAACCACTCTCTTCGGGCTACGTTCGCCCAAGTCTTCGGCTCCATACGCCCACTTCAACACCTCATCAATCAAATCGATCTGAGCTTGAACATGGTCCTACATCAATCAAAAAGAAGAACATGTGTATGGGAATGTTCATCAGACTGAACTACAATTTCGTTATCTTTGGCTCATTCGACTTACCGTCCTGTCTTCGGGAACGTAATATCCATGATGCATGTGCTCTCCCCAAACTTCCTCCCACAATTTCGATGATCGGTCGTAGAACAATGCAATGCCTGATTTGAGATCAGCATCGCTCCGTTCAGCAGAGAAAAGAGAGTCCCGTGCTCGAGCTAGAGTGGAGCGAATGCCAAAAAGGGACGTTGACATGCGGGTGCCAGGACCAGCGAAGGTACCTTTGTTGAGACGGGTGTTTCGTGAGGCGGGCTGAGCTAGAGAAAGGGAGGCAACTCTCGAGGTTAGAAGAAAGAAATGGACCGCCACTGGCGCTAGGCGTACCCCCCAGTTAGACATGGCAGTTAAGTGATGGCTGAGAATGATGGGGACGTGCATTGACGGCCATAAAAAAAGCGAGATGATGATACGAGATATTTGTACCGTCTGGAGGACAAGGGGAGCAAAGTGGAAAGCCAATGCGTATGTTACAATACCATATGGTACGAAGCTGCACAAAGCATGGCATTTATTTTCAAGATGTACGGTAACGTAGAGGGAATTTTTTCACACGCCTAGAATCACACGCCAAAACCACACGCGTGCGCAAATGGT
>JALLPD010001211.1:0-12676 GCA_036940065.1 Cyclotella cf. meneghiniana
TGCTTACAGTTTAACTAACAGTAACACAAGCCTTACTAACAATTTGTTTGCAGTGAAACAGACAAAGAAAGGGTCTGTAGACCATCATTGGTGACTATTGACTGTTGTAACCATTTAAATGCAATCGAAATTCATCTATAGACATAAAACTTTTGTCTATAGACCCTAAGAAAAGGTCTATAGACTCCATACCAATAGTCTATAGTTCTTACCAAATGGTCTATAGACCCCCATGACAGTCAATGGACCCCTATGGTACAATCTATTACCCATGGGGTCATCAGACAATTTGACAGAGTATGCTAGGATCTAATGTGAAGACTATTTTCAAAGAAAAACATTTGACATTCTTCAGTAAGTGGTGATAAACATGAGTCAACTTCAATTGCAATCTTGTTTTTACTGTTGAATTTATGATGTCTAAAAAAAGGTTTTCACACCTAAGCAAGTTTATGCTTATTGTGTCTCAACTGTTGCTGTAACATCTTTTACATAGGACTAGCTCTCACACACCCATTCAAAAATTATGAATGTTCTATATCATAAGCTTAGTTTCTCTTTTAGTCATGCATTATGTTTTCTCATGCCTCATGTAGTTGACAAATGCATTGAAAGGGTAGTTATTATATCATGTTCAAAAACATTACACATATTATATTTATAAATTTCATCAAATTCATTTTAAAATGAGTACATGTCAAGCAATGAGCACTTTCATGGAAAAATATCAAGATCCATTGAAGACAATGAGTTATTTTTGTCAACTTCTGTTAGTGCTTTCTAAACTAGAACTATTATGCTGTGTCCAAGATGAAAATAAAGGATTGACTGTTTGGTAATCTTAAAATAGAGATGAACACATTGTTGAAGTCAACAATCATGTTTTAAATAAAAAGCCACAATGCATTGAACATATGGTAATACATCAACAGCTATGATGAAAGGTATGTCAAGAGGGACAACAGCTCAGACACGGATAGCAAACACAAGTTGCAGACAGATTCAATGTTGCAGCAAAACCCAGGTGTCAACCAGCACAAAATACAGCAAGGGAATGCTGCTTTACAAGCAGATTGAGAAATGAGTAGAGAATTCAAGGTTGATGCTGCATCTTGTGACAAGTTTTGTCAACTTTCCAACTAGACTGTCAAGGGGAGTACATGGAGTTTGGACTATGCACCCAAAAAATGTGTATGAGGACACAGAAGAAGCCCCGAATTCTACTTTGATGAGTACGATTAGCTTGATGTTCATGTTATAACTCACAAATGCAGAGCTGATTATGACTCTGCTCTGTGGAATTCAAATGTAGATATGAATGATGGTGAAAATGAAGTAACATGCAGGAGAGAGTTTACCAGTTCAATTTTAATTTTGCCATGTCATTTGCCGATGAAACTTGATCAAATGGCATGCAATCATATGGCTGTGAATTGCTCTTTTGTCATGAATTGGGACTTCAAATTGAGTCTTGAATTGGTATCTTTGAATGTTTTATCTTGCCCTTTATGTCACACTGCAGCTTTCTTGGGAAGAACATTTTTGTCATGCCAATATTGTGAACTATGTAAAATTGGTTAATAATAGATCTGAAAAATGTTGGTGCATTTGATATATTTGAATCACAATAATTTTGATTGAATAACTGTTAATGATGATCTGTTTTGTATCAACATAAGATGCCCAAATCTGAATTTTTTTTTGAAATATAAATGTGAAATGTTTTTATTGGGCTTGGATATTTATAGTTTGACATGGACCTACTGGTGCAAGTTGGCATGGCTACTATCTGGGAAATTATGACTGGTTCTGAATTTTAAGGTAATGAACTTCAGAGTGAAAAAATTTCTATAATGATTGTTTCTTTTCACAATCATTGTAATTTGTCACTCTGAATTTGCTCCAGAGGTTGTACTCCTGCTAAGCATGAAGTTTGATATCTAGCTTGTGACAAATTACATCAACAATGGAACTGGTCAAATGTGATAAACAAGTAAGTATGTTTTATAATGTGCCATCACATGTTATTACAATTCATGCTATGGTGCTTAATCCCATACATGATTTTGAATAACTATTGTTTCAGGTATAAGTGCTCATTGACTGGTAAAAGGATTTCATCATACTATATGATGTATACTTATACATAAAAGTTCACTAGTTATACTATTTGATAACTATTCATTTCATGCTGATTTATGTCATTATTATGTATGGTTTGTGAGTGCTCAGGGCAGATCATGATATGGAATGATTTTTGTGTTATAGCTGATTATATGTTGTCTACAGACAAAGCGTCACACAAGTATTTAGTTTAGTCATGAAGTGTCATGTTTGGCAGGAGTACTGCAACATGATTCTTTGTATTATTTTGGGACATAGTAACCCAAATCTGACATATCCTTAACATGGGACCAATATTTGTTGGCCTTCAGATGCATCACTAAGAAGCATAAGCATAGGGTACCAATAAGGAGAAACAGAAGTCTAGATTTGCACACAACCGGTAATCAAAGTATCCAAGACAGTGTTATCCTTCATAAAAAAAATAACTGGAGTGCCACTGAAACTACAATCCAAATGATTGTCAAGGTTTCTCAGCAGAGACAGTATAGACATAACAGTGGTAATATCAGGTCTATGACCAGGGGTGAGATTGATTAAAGTTACTCTCTGAATTGGATGGGTCAGTCAACAAGATAATTTGGAGGAATTATTTGAGTTCATGACTCAATGTTTATTTAGTTGTAGATGTGTTTGTGATTAATAGGAAGCATATAATAATGCTATAGCAATGGAGAGACTCATAGTTAGTGACTATGTTGTAACTGTGATGCAATACAATGGTAAGGAGATGAATATATGGCACTTTTGACATCAAAGTCACACAAAGCATTTCTGTTCGGAACATTGGTCAAAGCAGTGCCAGCAGTGACAGCATATCTTTTGCAATTCTTTGCACTTGAGGTTGTAGTGAAAACAAGTAGAAATTTCATGAAATGCATGACATAGTAATCCTGCTGTTGTAAGTTCCATATAAGCATTCATGACATACAACTTACAACAGGAAATATGTTTGATTAGGTAGGTGCATGGTGCAGTTTTGAAAGTTACTGATGTATGTAATAGGCTCCATTTGCAGATAATGCCCATTTGTAGCCAGGCTCTGACTGCCTTGGATGGTCCTCATGAAAATGCAAAAGGATGGGTGCAGAAACTGCCTGTTTGTTTCCATTATCATTAATCAGAGACTGCTCAGCAATAGACAGTCAGCAAATCATTTGTAGAGAGATACTGCATGTCTATAGATATTGCCAGAATATCAATGAACAGGCAGTTCCTGTCTATAGATAGATAGAGCCTATCTATACATTATTTACTATCTATCTGTAGCTCTAGACAGGCACTGTCTGTTTGTAGATGCCATGGTTTGGCTACAAACAGGCAGTGCTATGTTGGTCCCAATTTATAAACTAGACCGTTTAGATACTAAGTTTGGAACATAAATTTGCACAAAAATTTCACCCAGTTTTATGTGAGCAAACAGGGTGATATTTCTAAATGTGTGTGACAGTAGATACTGGACTACTGTCTTAATTCATATGAGCAACAAAATATCAAAAGATACATCTAGAAATACCTTATAATCAATGCAGAGCTAGTGATACTAACATTAACAAAAATATAATTTATCCAACCCAATAACCAAATTATGCATTGGCGCTGTATTTCACACCAATTTCCTTTGTTGTGGTTTTTTATTTCTTCCCACAGATCCTGATTCCCCACTCACCATCACTTGTTCATTGTGTATCCTTAGAGTGAAACTAACTCATGCCACTACCCTTCTTGAATGGCAGAAGTCTTTTTACTGTCATTGCTGAGCTTAAAGAGGGCAATCAGAACTACTTATATTTTCGAGAGATCAAGGACATCTAAGTTAAAGTTACAGCAATCAAAAATTGTGTTAAGTCAAAAAGAAAAGAAGTGTGATGCAATGATTCAATGACCTCATCTCTTATTGATTCACTCATTGTCAAGCCTGTATAAAATTGTGGATTCCTCTTCTGTATTATTCTCACTGGAAGAATTTGGTGGAGAATGTTGATGATTTAAATGCCTGTGATAATTTCGTGTCATACAACATGAAAGACACATCTCATATGATTCAGCTGAGCCATACAAGTGTCATTGCCCAAGTGAAACCACAGAGCTAATGTTTCAAATTCAAAAGCAGGGTGTTCAATTCACCAAAAGGATGGTGTTGAGAGAGGTCACTTGTCTCCTTTCTGTGTTCAAAGATTAATTGAGACGAGCAAATGAACAGGCAGTACACCGGTTTATGAAATATGCTGGTCCCACTTACTGTTCATCAAGGAACACTGTGCAAAATCACTCCATGAAAACTGAGGCTGATGTAAATGATTTCATTGCAATGATGGCTGAGAAGTAAAGAGATGGAATCTTCATGATGTCCTAAATATGGTTCCAGATGCTCATCCCATTCTTGTACCACTTCAACAATTGCTTGATTCAAAAGATCAAAGATGATCCATACCAGAGTGTCACTGAAGGACATGAAGCACCTCACACTTGCTGCTACAGTTGCTGCAAGTTAGAAAATGTTGACACTGTTCCTCATTTTCAAAGGTAATGGAAATTGCAACTTACAATGCCAGGAGAAGGCCTGGATAAATAAATCTAAGATGAATGAGTGGATTGATGTGATATTGGGGCCATGGAGGGAATATCAGAATGCAAACCACCCACTCATTCGGCCACCAATCATTATTCTTAATGCATATCATGTGCATCAGGTGGACTCTGTGTTCAACTGCACCCAGTCCATAGGGATTGAGGCCATTCACATCCCAGCTGGCTGAACTTACTTGTGCCAGCCAATGATATTGGGATTAGCAAACCCATCAAATGTCAACAACGTGAAAAGAGTGAGGAATGGGTGATGGAAGGGGGTGGGATTGCTGATGGGATGGCAAAAGAACTATCTCATAATTGTGGTGGAATGGCTAGTAGAGGTTAACAAAAAAGTTTCAGATGATTTGAGAGGGTGTAGGTGTCATTTGGAGTTGCATCCCTTTTATTTTAATTAACAATTTATTAGACAGCTTATTCAATGATCTCAGCATAGGAATAACTGGGGCTGTGGTGATACATTGCTCTCCTGCATTGGTTATCAGAATTGGAAAGAAATCTCTTGGTGATCCTAAGCATGAATCTATCAAGACAAAGCACATTTTCACTATTAGCATATTCATGCTGCAAAACAAACGTAATGCCCATCCAACCTTCTACTGTGTAGCTAGCATGGTGAATTCTCTCCATTAAAAGAAAGCATACCAATCTGCTCACAGCATGTTCATCCCTCATGAGCAAGGCATTTTTGCATCAATAAGGGTGCCCCTCACAAATGTGCCCATGATCAGCTGGGAGAAAACCAACAATAATGATTTTTACCATTTTTAGTTGTGTTGTGTGTGGTGTGTGACAATGATATGATGTGAGTTTGGGATTTTTTGACATAACTAAGCAACCAACTGGAGTTACTGGGAGCTGTGCATATGGGAATATTGCTGTGGATGAGGAGAAATAATTTATAATGCTTTCATAATGTCCAGGATTTGATTGGGTGAAAATGAAAATGTCAACAAATTTGACAAATTATATCTTAAAATCTGTAGGCTGTCATTAATGGAGATATAAGGTTAAAAAATAGATTTCTACTAATATATCTACGGTAATTGCTACCTGGCATGGTAGTTCTTTCCCAAGTGTGATGCCAGAGTTAAATGCAGGCTATGGGATCCAAAAGCCGAACCGTCGGGCTTTTATCTCTTTTTTTTTTAAGATCACACTCTATGGGTAGTTTAACCATGTAAAAGCATAGCAACCTATTGCAATATCTACCAATCTAGTCATTGGCATAGCCTCATCAGCCCCACCAACACACTGACCCTTGCACTAATAAAGAAGACAACCATCCCCAATATTATTTTAAACAAGCAATAGGACAACACTGCAGTTATCTCAACATTCACCATCTCTTTCACACAAACTACATTATCCAAAGATACATCAGCCTACACATTTGCACACCAGAACAAAATCAGTCATTATATCTCAAAGTGTCAACAGGCTAGCAGAAAAAATGGAAGTGCAACCCACAGAGTGACACCAATAGGTGCTTGCACTTTCCACCAACATAATCGGACATCAGTCCTCCTGTCTCAAACTTCAAACAGACCTACATATGTTTCAAATTGCTCTAAGAGATATCTGTCCTTGGGGCAAGAGCAATATCATATCCAAATTCAATTTGGTGAGCAAGAAAGGAATGACATTTTACAAGCCACTAGGAATTTCTGCATGCTTGCCCTGATTGTTCCATTATCATCTATAAAATTAAAACCCCACCATCGGAAAAGTTTGTGTCCATAAGAAGAGCACTCCTAACTCAGAGTCAAATTTTGCAGCTATAAATTGTGTTAGTGATTCAAACCAACCTTGTTTTGAACATACCACAGTTCTAATGTTTTCCTTTGATGGATACATGAAATAAAAATGATTGCCTCCATTCCTTTCTGTCTTTGATTCAAGTTCATGTTCTTTGTGGTGTTCTGAAAACCCCTTTCACATTCTTTCCCACTGCACCTGAATTCTTCAAGATTGTTATCATAGTATAGGTAAATTCCTTCATGATTGAGAAATGTATCACACAAGATGAACTCGTTGTTGTATCTGATGGCCAAAAGTGATTTTGTGTCATCAAAGCATGACAAATTAGTCTTTCATGATCAGCAAGCATCATGTATTTGGAAACAAAGTTAAGGATCTTGCTGGCAAGTGTGATTGCCCAGTGGCCTCTTGTTGCCTCATAAGCCATCCTACTAGTCCTATTAAAACCTTTGTCGATAAATCAGTTTTCTCTTTGAATTCATTGTCAAGTCATGCTACAGGATCAGAAATTGTCTTCTCAATGTCAAACAATGCACATACAATGACAATTCATCTGTCACAACAAAGAAGATCTGATGGCTAGACATTATTTTGATTCTACTCATTTAATGAAATCTCCACAACTCCAATGGACGGCACAGAGTTTCTTCATTGCTTACTTCTACAATGTTTTGCCTTGCTCATAATACAAGCTTGTTTGGATGGATGCAACATTTGTAAGCAGTGAGTATTTTGTTGCTTTGAAGTGGTGTGTACTGCTGTATGGCTTGCTTTGCATATTCCAAACTCCCCTTTTTGCAAGGAATATTTCTCTTCATTGTGATTGTAGGATCATGAGTGAAAATAAAAACCTCCAACTCAGGTGAATTTAACATGTCAAACATTGCCAAACTGCACTGTTATAGGTTTATCCTAACAATGCCATCATCTTCCACGATCATTTTTAGTAGCTTTTCTTTAATTCGACTTACAACAAAAAGCTGTGCAGTTTCCTTTCTTGCTGCTGACTCTTCATATTGACGTTGCTGTATCATGATTTGCTGAACACAAGCTTGTCTGAGGTTGACTTGACAACAGTGAGGCTTTTGATCACCGATAACTCTCTTGTGATATTCCTGCATATCTGCTTATCTTATTGTCATGTAAATCCGAGTCTTTAGGATATCTTAACATACCAGACATCTCATCTGAAACATTTCCATGCTCTAGCATTGTATTGCATATCATCAAGAAGTTGTTGATTATTATATCATACAGATCCTTGGAAATTGAATTTGGACATATTGAGTAATTTTGTGACGACAGGAAATCTTGACTTGTCCATGTCAAGTAGTCCACATTCATAAAACCCATGCATGATGTTGCTCCTTGTAGCTGCTTTAGTTGCCATTTCTGGTAAGCATGATATAAAATGATATAAAATCAACAATGCAATTGTTTACCATAATAGCTTCCCACACTTTCTTCTTCATTGCATGCTGATTTGGATCAATGTCACTGACAGTATGTATTGATTATGCTTTCTTCAGAACCTTAAACACTTTTGCAAAATCTGCTGGCTGTTCTACTCCTGTTCTTGCTGCATTCTGCTTGTTTGCAATAACTTTGTTATCAATGAAAAATTGATGCTCACTTGTTATAACTTTAACCTGAGACATGTCTCCATCTCACCAAGTAACCTGCAGTCAATTGATCAGGAATTGCCATTCCAACTGAAGCATCATGTATTGAATATTCCTTGTTTATTTGTTAATGAATAGAATCAAGATTTCATTTTGATAATATATTAAGATCTTCTTTTCTGCCCCTGATTCTGTCCTTGTGACTACAACATATCCAAATTGAGTGTCTTTGCAAATCCTTATTCCACCAATGCTCAATCTTTGTACTTTCAGAACAAAAAAATGTTTATCTGGAGGCAATTCCCTGATATTGAGTCAAGAAACAGCAATGAATTGTGGAACACATTGTCAATGTTCCATTGAAAGCCCACATACGTTAAACTCTCATTCCACACATATCTTTTCTATTATATTACTTATACATAGCATTCACTCATCTCACTGCATTAGATTCTTTGTTAGCCAAAGTGAATTAAACCTGATGTGCTTTGTGACTTTCAAATACGTACTGAGTATTTCATCAGTGGATGTGGTGAGTTCTTTCCAAACAGGAAACATTGGTATACCATTGAATGCATTAGACACAAGGTCATATAACAATAATGTGTCATCTAGGAGATTTCTTATTTGCTTCATGATATCACTGTTGTATTAAGATTGTTTAACAAAATGTTAGTTAGCACAAGACAAAACATTACTAATTGATCCCCTTGATGAATTTTCAGCTGTAATAAAAGTTTTGGTTTTTGGAATTGCTGTCTTGTTGATTGAGATGTCACTGTGGAATGCAATATATGGAACATAATTGGAAAGAGACCTTTTCTTAAATTCATCTTGCACACAAAGGGGTATGTGTTTGTTGCAATAATCATTTTCTTCTTATGTTCAACAATCATCTTGTTAATATCTTCCTTCCCATAGGGATAACCACAGCTATTATGCATATTGCTGATTATTTCATGACTGTTCTTATCATCAAAATTCTGGGATGCCCCTTAGTCTAGTCATTGTTGAGTAAAATGCCTCACTCTTTCCTCTTCTTCAACATATCATAGATGGCTGTTCTCTTGCATGAAACATGTCTTTATCAAATCTTCTCATCAATGGCTTTATTCTTCCTTTCACATTCTGTTCAGGAAATATTGATTCAATCTATTACAAAGCTTCAAACATGCTGTAGCAAGTGCCATGTGTTTGGACAGGCAAAGTGAATTGAAGAAGATTTTTCTGCTGTATTGACTGCCTGCTTGACTGATATCACTTAATTTATTCAGGATTCAAAAACTTTTGATGATTTGGTTGAGTATATCTCATGAATTTGAAAGTCAGCACAATTGCATTTGTTGGTAGGATCTATAGCCTCCTTCAATACATTCCTCTCTATACGGTCAGATACAGTCTTTGCTCCAGCAACAGGAGCAATGTATTTGCAAGAATTGTCAATAATGGAAGTGATTTTTGAAATTTTCTTGAATGATGCAATTGATCATTCTTTGTGTGTACTCCCATATGATTCTGTGGGATGATCATCCAGAAAGACAGTAAAATAAGTCTTGAGTTCCCTGTTATTGTTTTTCAATCTATGAGGTGCTTCATACAGTTTGCAAGTAGCCTTCATCCTAGAATCTGATTTGGTTATTCTTTGGGTTGATTTTCCAGGTGCCTTTGAGGAGTCAGAATCATTTCTGTAAGCCTGCATATTTTGATATGCTTTACAGACAGTTGTCTGCTGAATAGAAGACAATGGCATTGCTACATCTGATATATTGGCTGTGCGAGATTTATTGATGTATGTGATACCATTAAGTTCGAAATGTTACATTTTATTATGATATAGTTAATTTGGAATATCTCATAATTCAGTATGAATTGTAATGGGTGCCTGCCGTAATTCAATTGTTTGCCCAAATACCCTAATACCAAAAACCAAATCACAAATTTAGTTCCAATCTCATTTGGATCTGGCCAGTCATTTCTTAAGGTTGTGCCGTAATTGTTGTTTGCCCAAATTTTGTCTGATAACAATGGGTACTTGCATATTATTTTGGCAATTCACACGGCCCCGTTTGAGGGATATTGAAAAAATGGGTTTTTGACCAAGTTGGAGTAGAATAGTGATTTGGGGAAATAAGCACCTGTCCGGACAGGGTCTTATTTGCCCAAATTGCTATTCTACTCCAACTTGGCCAAACACCAATTTTTCTCAATTTCCCTCAAACAGGGCCACGTGAATTGCCAAAATAATATCCAAAGCCCCGTTGTTGAGTGTGATCTACCAGCACGACAGGTAACTTGCTAAAAATATCTTCTTCTTAGCGAATAATTTTGGCAAGAGTTGTCACTTCAGTCACGAAAAAAGTAGTCGAGTCTTCACTTGTTGTCAATTGGGTCATCCGAGTCGTCAGTCAATTTTTTAACTGACAACAAACAGTTCGTCACCGGGTTGTAACTGACAACTCTGTTGGTTGTCACCGGGTCATAACTGACGACTCTGTTGGTTGTTACTGGGTCATAACTGATGACTCTGGTGATGGTCACTGGATTGTAACTGATGACTCTGTGGTCATCACTGGGTCATAACTGACAACTCTGGTGGTTGTCACGGGGTCATCATGATGTCATAACATGTAGTCATTTTGTTCCAAAAAGGGTAGTCGCCAGGTCGTAACTGATGACTCTGGTGGTCATCACAGGGTCATAACTGACAACTCTGGCGGTTGCCACTGGGTCAAAACTGACGACTCTGTTAGTTGTCAGTGGGTCGTAACTGATGACTCCAGTGGTTGCCACTGAGTCGTAACTGACGACTCTGACTGAAGTCATGTGGTCATAACTTACAACATTTTGACAACTCACTGGCTGTCACTTAGGTCATGAGTTGTCACTTTCATTGTCCTAGTCATCACAATGTTGTCAGTTTGAGTTGCACAAGCCGCCAGAATTTTTTGAGTTGTCACTTTGCCAAAACTTTATTGCCAAAATGTCCAATTTTTTTACAAGTTGCCTGTCTTGCAGATTGTGCCATAATTTTTTTGCCCCAAAATAAGACAAAAAATGCTTGATGTGGGCATTTGGAGTTTGGGCAACCCAAATATTTGGTTTTTTGGGCATTTGGGCAAAAAATCGTATTACGACAGGCGCCCAATGGGTGCCTGCCATAATTCGGTTTTTCGCCTAAATGCCCAAAAAACCAAAAACCAATATTAAATTTGGTTTGGATCTGGCCACAATTTGGCCAGGCCTTGCTTAATGCCAATAGGATGACTAGGCCAGATCTGGCCAAGATGTAACGACTAGGCCAGATCGTGCCTAGTCATAACATTTGTTGCAGAAACTCATAGAAGCCAATGTCATACAGCCAAGCGGACATCACCATTCAATTCTTTGTGAAAAATTACCCATAGAAACATATCGCCAGCCTATATGGTTGTCATACACCGCAAGCACCCGTCGCTGCCAAAAATTACTACAGTGCAATTTTCTGCTAGCATCTGAATGGCTCAAAACCTCACTCTGTTCTTGCTACATTGCTGTCCCATGCAGGGGCGAGGAAAATTCTGTTGGATTGGTGGTTATTGGAAACCGGGAACATGTGGATACACAACTTCAATATGAAAAATTAATAGGAATCCCCATTCTTATCAGTTATGACTAGTCCAATGAAATGTATGCTCAAATATGACCAGGGCAGATATGCTCAGATCATAGCCTTAAAGAAGTGGGGTTCCTATTGGCATTAAATAAATTTATAAAACATTACATTTAATAAGCTTAGCATCATCTCCTTTTTTACTTTTTATATAGACCAGTTCCCTCAACCTCAATAGGGGTTAAAGCAATGTCATTCACGGATTTACTATTTTTATTCACGAGATCACAATAGATGATATCAAGTGTCAGATTTCATGTGATCACATTACATCTACGCACTAATAAAATAAAAATTGTGACAATTTTCAGGCACCATGAGAATTTCCGCCATCCAACACATCTTGTCCTTGCACATCAAGATGGCATGAATTATTGTTAATCCGTCAACACCACCCCCACAGCGATATCCTTGGTTTAATACGACTGCTTGGTTTGGTAACTTCAGCGGTATTGCCTGTGAAATTACCATTTTTCTTAACAGCATTTTTTGTTACAAAAAACACCACAGCATCATGAATGACAGGATGCAGACTTTAATGAAGGTAAGCACATTTTTCTTACAAATTTGAGTCTCTAATCATTCTGCATCAGTCCCTCATCAAGATATACTACTGCTCTGTCTTCAAATTGTTTCAAGGGTGGCTGTTCATTGTTAGCTGAAGGAGATTTCTCTCTGCAATTTCAGCATGACAGAGATATTTACCTCTGGTGAGTTATCCTTCTCATGCTCTCTATCTTTTGCTTCAACACATTTCTCTCTTCTTTTGACATTTTATGAATTACATTACATGTTCTTAATTGAAGCCTCAAACACTTCACTATTCAAGAGGTGTTCCGTGAGGAAAATGTTGAAATATTGTTTACAGTTATTGGAGGTTTGGATGAGTTGCATGGTGTTACTTGCTGTGTCTGCAGGGTCACCAATCTCT